>SNQJ01S0012108.1:180337-204377 GCA_010110895.2 Picea sitchensis | reverse complement strand
ACCCCCGAAACTTTGAAAAAACTCTGCAACCTTGCCGAGTAAGCAGTGATGCTTTTTCTACCCTAAAAAAGAGTCCACTCTCGTAAGAACATTCACTCTTTTTGTTTTACTTCAGGATCTCGCGAGTCAGATACTTTAATCCTTGAGTTCACGTGTCCCGAGTCACGAAGCGGCAAAGTCGTTTTCGATTTCCGCCCGAGACATTAACTAGGGTAAAATATTTTAACTCGTGATTTGACGTCGTTGGGGTTTCGCGTCTCGACGTTCATCAAACCCAAGATTTTATTTTTATAGCCCCGATAGCCGAGAACATGAGGTACTTTTGTGATAACCTTGGTCAAGGATTAAAGGCGAAAAGCTAACCATGGTTAAATCTGTTCTCGGCGTCTCACCACTCGGCACTATCTTTTCGAAAGATACGGCGTCTAAAACCCCGACTCACGAAGTCGCGACGTAATTATAGCAAGATTAATTAGTCGCCTAATCTAAGATTTTATTCCCCTAAACTGAGCCTTAATTATCGCCATCTTGCGGTTTCGCGACTCGGCATACCGATCTCCCAGAAACTTGTCTTCGAAGTTCTGAGTCGCGATATAGCGAATAAATTGATTATAAAATTAATGACGTTCCAAATCGCAATTACTGTTAATTAAGCCAAAATCGGCCCTCGTAGTCTCGTGAGTTGAAGACCCAAATTGTTAAAAGAAAATCCACGATGCAACAAACAGCGAGAAAGTTAATGAACGTTGCTAAGTTTTGATAATTTAAAATAAGGCAAGATATGTCCCGCGCATCGAGGATTGCACTTTTCCCGAGGTAGCTATTTTCTCTCCATACTCCGACTGACCGTCAAACCGCCAAAATTTATGACATTAATGGGAAGATAAGGTAAAGAATTAGGGTGAATCCACAAATAATAAGATCAGATTTTACGCAAAAAATTTGTTTCTAATTGCGATTTGACAGACTTATTTCGAAGAGTACAGAATTTTCAAATATATACAGGAGTTTCATTTTATTATAATGAAAACATTTTTCATAAAGCACGCAGAGCTCGTCATTTTCCGAGTGAACTAATTTCTACATGTATACGCAGGTCTATCGCAGAAGAGCGAAAACGCAAGCTTCAGATATCGCTCCACGGAAAGCAGCAAAGGCAAATGTTGAGGTTGCAGGGCAAGGCTTAGATAATGTCTCCGACACTTCACCTCGAAGTGTCGACTCAGTCCCTAGCTGGTCGTTCATTTCAGATATTTTGCAATCTGAGTTGGTGAATTATTCAAACTCCGACGACAATGAAAAGGACGATTTGAACACTAAATACAAGATTGTTGTTCAATCTGGAATGCACAAGTTAGCAACCAGACCACGGTTGCTCCCATATTATGATATGATCCGATGGGCATTGGATCACATAGACCTACCCACCAGAACCATCATGAACGAACGACAGGTCACAGTCGAGACTTTTAGACCGGAGCACATCCAAACCATGTATAATATCCCAACAACATCTGAATACACGTATGATGATGAATTCTTGGAGGGATTCAAACAGAAGGAGTGCACTGAATATGACAAAACCATGCCCGGTTTGATAAAGTATTGGGTTTCGCGCTCCGCGAAATTAAGAGCAAATGACCAGGGTATTTATTCAATCGCTTCACTGGAACCACAGTATAAGTATGTGGCAATGATGACATGTCGATTATTCGAAAGGGAGGACACATCGCATTTCTACATTGCGTGGGTGCCTCTCATATTTAGGGTCGCAAAAGGTTGCTCGTTTAATTGGGCAAAGATACTCTCGGACAGTTTGGCCAACCGGGTCACAGAGTATCGGGAACAGAAGGCAAGCGGGAGACCATCCTCATTTTTCATGTCTGCCTATATCATGAACGCGGTATGTTCCATGACACCATTCCCTTTGATGATATGGGCTTGGAATCAAGCCCAAGAAAAACCTGTACATGAGTATCACGACAAACTGTGGGAGAATAAAACGAACAAATTTATTTATGTAATTTTCAATTGGGTGATGGTGCCACTGCACATCACCATTTTTGGTCACTCGCCACCTCATATCTCGGACATCATTGCTGAAAATCTGAGTGGTATAGCGGACTGGTACGTAGAAGCAGAGTTTTCCTATTTCAGAGTGTTCGGAGCTGTTGTTCCCTCGCTTGCACTACCACTGTTCATCCCCGACAAGCTGGCTTGTCATGAGATTGCCTGACAAACAGTGATTGGTGGGGAGAGTAAAGAAATCAAAGCATCTTCGAAGAAGGTATGGATGTTTTTCCCCGTTCGGCTAAATTCTTATTCTTTATTGGATTTTGGGCATGCCAAAGCTGAGGCTGCAGCCCTGGAAGACCTGAGTTTGGTCTCCATTGAGTATAAAAAACATGATCCTCAGAAAATTGTAAGCAACCATTTAGCTAATTATGGGCTGAAGAGATTTGAACACGAGTTTTCACCCCCGTATGACATTTTCCGAGGGGCGAGGTCTTATGGGGAAGTGCTAGTTCGGATCCGATCTTTAGCACCCGAAGACACGGCCTCTGTATTAAAATTTCAGGAAAACAGACGAAGTTGTCTTCCTGTTGTATTATGAGGAGTGAGCCCAGACGTTTCTGGGATAGAACCGAAGGATGCTGAAGGCCCCAAAGAGGCAATTTATGGTTCAATAAAAAGCCAGAATGAGGGGGAGCAAATGAAGAAGTTCGAAGCAGAGGCACAGAATCCGGACCCGCTAGAGACCCAGAATCCAAAAATTGAGACGAAGACCTCTGAACCTCCGAAGAAGCAGGACTCAGTCGTCACCCCAGGAAAGGAAACGAAATAGATCGGGGAACCCATTACTTCTGTCACCCCCTTGCAGTCGACGCAAGGAAATATAGAAGAAGGATGGATTTTCGATGAGGAACTGAGGCCTATCAGAGCAGAAGAACTTCCCCCTAACAAGTTCTTCTTTGACAAAAAGAGAAAAGAGGTGGTGAAAAGGGAGTTCTACCAGGACGAAGGATCAAATGCTAAAAATTTCAAGGTTATGACCGATGGAAAGAACAAAAAGAATGAACAATTCGCCATGGAGATTGCAGGAACGCTAGGAGCGTATGCATCGGCGAATCAATTCTTGGTCAGAGTGTTAAAAAATTATCTCAAAAGAAAGAATCACCTGATCAAGACTCTCGAAGCCAGAGTAGCTTCGGCCATAGAAAACGCTAAAGGTCAGGTGAGCGAGGAAATAGAATTGGCCCGACTAACTGATAAAAAGGAAATAGAAGTGCTCAAAACCAAGCTGGAGCAAGCACATCTAGTAATATGAGATGGTCAGATACAAGCAGGTCAACAGAGGACTATGATCACAGAGCTGCAGGCTCAGATAGAGGTCGCTGAAAGCAGGGTGATCGATGTCGAGGGGTTTAAATCCCGAGCGATCAATATTCGGAGCAGGATCTCTTCTGCACAACGAAGTTTGCTAGATAAAGTGGGAGTGATTTGAGAGGAATTCATGTTGATCCATAGGATTTCCGAGAGCCTGACTGTCAAAGAAAGGAATGCAGAAGCAACTCGGTTCGCCTTTCAGGAGGCGGTGATAGCTACGAACAACAGAGTTTCGGCAGGTTCTCCCGAACTCACCATCTCAGAACAAACTAGAGGTAACATTCTGTTGAAGGATTGGGAACATAACATTACTTTAGGCAAGGAACAGGCCCAAAAAGTAACCAATTCATTAGAAGAAGCCTTCAATGCTATAGATGGTGAGCTATTGGGTATGGAGAGTGGAGGCAACGCAGAAACATTAATGAAAATGAATGTAGAACAGATCTCACTCGATCTGAAAGAGAAGGATGAGAGAGATTCGGCCGAGATCTCTCAGATGGACAGGGTGGACATGGCTCAATTTGACAAACACTTAATCTAACCCAGCGCACAACTAAGTGCCCTCGACATCATCGATGCACAAATGGGAGACAAGCTGCAGTAGTTAGCCCGAGAATGTTACTTCGCCGAGGCCAGCTATCAAGTAGAACCTTCGCAGCTCGTATCTCAGTTTGTGGAAAAATGTAGCGTTTTCACCGAATCCGTGCAAAGACGAGCACCTGGCACCAATTGAAAATAGAGTAGGAGAATGGGAGTGATTTCACTCCTCTAGGTTGTAACCGAATTTGTGAAACCGTTGAGATTCTAACTAATCTGTAAAGTTGTATAAATATATCACAGAAAGAGAAAGAAAGGGTTGGACCTTTTTTGTGTCGATTGTAATAGAGTTTTTGCATTCGAGAAGTTAATATAAGCAAATTTGGAGATTCTCGATTCCGTCAAGACTGTGTTAAAAGTTTGTTTCTTTGTATTTCATGTTTCATTTCATTTCGTTATTCATAATTGATGTGCTTTGTTATACTTTAGTACGACCACTACTATAACAAAAGGATTATGGTTTTCTGTATTTGTTTATTGTCTTTCCTCTGCACCAGCTATCAGCGGGTGTAAGACCAATCTGTAATTTCAGAATTCTACGTATATTCTTCGCTATGTCAGTTATTTTCTTACTAATTTCCTCTTCTGTTTATATGTGAGTTTTCTCTTTGACAGGAACCTTGCGTTATATGTAGCTAAATGTTTTTCTCTCACCTCACACCTTTATATAAAATATAATACAGTTACGGGAAAGAGCCTTCAATTTGCATTTCTATTTTATTCCAAAGACGTAAAATTCTCTGTATTTCGACCAAATCAAGATAGCATTTAATCTCTCTTTAAATCCTTCCCTAATATTACTATTCCTCCATGACTGTCCCTGCAGCGACACAACCTAATATCGAGCCCGGACTATTGAACCAAACGCATATCGCCTTAAATCTTTTTGACATAATCCTTAAAACTGCCAATAACCGGGATGAACTTGAACGTTCATGGGAAGCCATTGAACAAGATATAAATGCTCAAGAACAGTTGGAAGATAGACAACGCCAATGTAGGAATCTCCCCTATTTTCCTTTACCGAATGTTGACGTTAAACTCTTACCTATCTTTCACCCACTTTCGGATGCCTTGACACTGTACTTTTGAGCCTTAAGTACAGACTTAGGAACAACATATTTTTGGCGTCGTTGCCGGGAAATGAAGTTACGAAATCTTTTCCCTCGAAAAACGACATTTATTTCGTTGAAAGTGTTACTCCTTGATAGTGAACATAGAGTACACACAATTTTAAGGCTTTTTCAATCTTTCACTTGGCGACTCCACAAAAAAAATAAACTAGCATTCGTTAGAAGGAATACCAGACAGAACCCGGATTGTAAGCTGATTACGCCTGTTACTGATCCCAAAAAAATTTTAAAGACTAAAAACCAACTTTTAAAGACTAAATACCATCCAGAACCTTCTACTTCACGCAGTCCTCTGTTTGATACCAAAGATCCGATGACAAACTTCTCTGAAGTTAGGAGTGAGATTCACCAGATTTTCCCATCCATACATAAGGGAAAAGGTCCTTTAGAAAATCCGTCCACAATTTATATACCAGCTTTTCTTCGACTGAATTTCCCGGCCTCGCCTGTTTCCCCACCAGAATCGATGGCTGTCGCCGGAGGAGGTGGTGGAGGTGCTCTTGGAGGTGTTGTTNTGTCCCTCCTCCCAGAGTATTCGCTAAAGTAGCAGCGAGATATGCTCCCCTGGATTTACCCGTCCCCCTACATGATCTTCCTGAAAATTACATCAAAAATCTTCCTAAGTTCACTGGGGAGGGGGATCTAACCGCAGCTAAGCATATAAATTTCTTTGACCAATTCGCAAACGTCTATGGTATCAAGCATGAAGATGTCTATTCGAGACTCCTTGTCTAGACCTTTGAAGGACAGGTCCGAACTTGGTTTCGGAGCCTACCCGCAGCTTCTATCCTGTCATATGACGCTTTGGAAGATGCTTTCCTCAGACAACGGGGAGAGCAAAAATATCACTTATATTATCTTACCGAGTTCGGGTCTCTTAAGAAAAAGAACTCAGAAACAGTCATGGAATTTATTCTGAGATTCAACAAACTGTATAATAAGATTCCAGCCGCAGTTAAACCCTCTGAACCCTCAGCCAAAGTAACCTTCGTGGGAGCTTTCAAGCCGGATTTCGCACTACTTTTGAGAGAAAGAAGAGGAGCCACCCTAAATAGAATGCAAGACGATGCTGTCGAAATAGAATCTAATATGATGGCTTCAGGAAAATTAAAAGTGAAAGTCGAAACAGTCAATCGCGAGAATAGACGCTATAGGGAACCAGCGGGTCCTTCGGGCTCAAATAGATACACTGATGACAAAGTAGATGATATGGCCCGAATAATTAAAGAACTGTCTAACAAAATCTCTAGTATGGAGTTGGACCAGTTTAAAGCTGATTCTTCTAATAAAAAGGACTTCAGGAGAAACCCAAATCCCCAAAATCAACAGAGACAAATAAAGAACGAAGATCAAAAAATACAAGCTCCACTAAAAAACGAAAATTTTATAGGAGTAAATGATCTCCAAGATTTCGGAGATTCGGAAGATGAAGTCACGAATTTTGGTGATGATTGTTCGTAGCCATATCTGACTCGTGAAAACTATGAAAAATCTTTGAACACCCCACAACCAACTGATGAGGATGGAAAAGGTGATCATACTGATCCCTGTGTATCTTAACCAGAAACAGAGATGATAATGGCAGAGTTTCAACCAAAGTACAACCTAAGATCTAAGAGTAAGCCTACCTCAACGAATCAACCTAAGAAAATCCTTCAAAAAGGTCAATCTTATGAACCACCTTCGGAGGAAACCTTGTTACCCAGCAACAAAACTAAGGTAGCAAGCACTCAAGAGTCTGAGGCGAAAAAAGTTGAAACTCAAACATAAGAAACCGGACCAGTAGATAAAGTTACATCTTCAAATAGGATCACGAGTGATAAAGCGATCCAAACAAGTAAGTCGGAAAGAAAAAACTCAGAAGTCTCAACCAAAGAAACAGACAAGGTAAACACATCTTTCAGTTTTGAAAATGAGTTAAACAAAATTAAGATACTGATTCCCTTGGTAGAATTAGCAAAAAATCCTGCTTATCGGAAACAAATTGCCAAAGCGATGGGTGTCTATGAGATAGAAAGTCAGTCTGATGTTATAAACCTGGAAGATGACAGACCTAACATCACCTTTGGTCCTCATTTTGAAGGATGCAAAGACAACATCGCTCCCTTTTATATCACCCTGAATATACATGACCAGTTGCTGCATAATTGTATGTTAGACTCTGGAGCTTCCCATAATGTTATGCCCAAGATTATAATGGACAGGTTGGGTCTCCAGATCACCAGACCTTATGGAAATCTGTACTCTTTCGATTCGAGAAAGGCTAAATGTATGGGAATGATAAAAGATCTGGTAGTTACCCTGGCTCAGGTCCCGGTCAAGAGTATCCTGATGGATGTGGTTATCGCAGATATCCCCCCCAAGTATGGCATGTTGTTATCTAGATCATGGGGAGCCAAGCTGGGGGGTTCTCTACAGTTGGACATGAAATATGCCACAATCCCTGTTTTCGGTGGTCAGTTCACTCGTTTGTACAGAGAAACAAGATTAGCGTATACAGTCAGTGACCGTCAAAACCCAGATAACTTTCCCATTTACGTTGCAGATCAAGATCTGGGGAATTGCATCTTGTCTTTTGATGATGGTTTGTATGGGTGTATAGAGGAACTCGATATGAAGCAGGAAGAGACAAGCCATTCGACAGAAGAGTTGTGTAATACTGGAGTTTGGAAAATGTATTTCGATGATGCCTTATGTTCTGAAGGGGCAGGTGCAGAAGTGCTCTTAGTGGCTCCCGAAGGTAAATTCATTGTTCCTTTCTCTTACTGACTACAGTGGGACATAGATTACACTAATAACGTATTCGAATACGAAGCATTGATTTTAGGATTAGAGGCTGCGAAAAGGCTAAATATAAATAACCTGGAAGTTTATGGTGACGTAGAGCTAATAGTTTAACAAATAAACCGACAGTACCTAGCCAAGCATCCCAGACTAAGAACATACAGAAATTGTGCTTGGGATTTGATGGAGAACTTTTTTTCATCTGTAAAGGTCCATTTTATCCCTCGCGCAGAGAATCTACATGCTGACGCATTGGCCAAGGCAACTTCAACCTTTTCTCCTCCCACGACCGTCAAACTGAAATATCACATTGAAATCAGATACAAACCCTCTATACCAGATAATGTCTAACACTCGCAGGTCTTTGAAGATGACGAACAAATCAACAAATTTCTTATAGCAATAGGTGAGTTCTCTAAAACTCATCTAGACCAAGAGAATCAAAATGACCCGATGTGGATTATGCAAGAAGGGGAAGATCCTGAAACCTTCCGAGGAAAAATAGCGAACCATCGTATGTTGGTCCTTAAAAACAACCAAATTCTGAAAGGCTTAATTCCTTTAGAAAGAATTTTCGATTAGAACGACGTACCTATGAAATCCACTTTGCATCCCCAACCAGAAGAAGTGGAGGACTGCGATATAGGAACTGAGAAAGAATCCAAGATAGTAAAGATATCTAAGTTCCTCCCTCCCAAAGTAAAATTTTAGTACAGAGACTTACTCAGACAGTACAAAGATGCTTTCGCCTGGTCCTATGATGAGCTTAGAACGTATGACACTTCCATAATTGAGCACAAGATACCTTTGAAGCCCGGGGTCAAACCATTTAGGCAAAAGCTTAGGCAAATTAACCCCATTTTGTTGCCCGTGATTGAAAAGGAAGTTAAGAAGATTTTAGATGCGAAAATAATCGTACCTCTGAGGTACTCGGACTGGGTGGCAAATTTGGTCCCGGTCAGGAAAAAGAATGGAGAAATCAGACTGTGTGTGGATTTCCGAAACTTGAATAAGTGTTCTCTCAAGGATAATTATCCGCTCCCCAAAATGGACCACATCCTAGAAAAGGTAGTGGGAGAAAATCGAATGTCTATGATAGATGGGTTCTCTGGGTATAACCAAATCGCCATGAATGAGCAAGACAGAGAAAAAACTTCTTTCACCACACCCTGGGGTACATTCATGTATGATAAAATGTCATTTGGTTTGATGAATGCAGGGGATACATTTGCGCTATGGATATCGCTTTCGTAGGAGAAAGAGACAAGTTCGTAGTCATTTATCTTGACGATTTGACGGTTTTCTCTAAAACTGACGAAGAATATTTGATCCATGTAAAACAGACTTTCGAAAAATGTCGCGGGTATGGTCTTTCTTTGAACCCAAAGAAATAACATTTCGCTATGCAGGAAGGTAAGCTTCTAGGGCATATCGTATCTAAGGATGGGATCAGGATTGATCCTAAGAGGATTGAAGCGATAGAAACTATAAATATTCCCAGAAACGTAAAAGAAATTCAATCTTTCTTAGGTACAATAATTTTCTTACGAAGGTTTATCCCCAATTTTGCTGAGATTGTCAAATTGATCACAGGAATGTTGAAGAAAGATAGTAGAGTAAATTGGATGACCGAGGCTAAAGCATCGTTCGTGCATATTAGAAAAGTCATCAGCGAGGCACCTGTGTTAGCAAGCCCAGATTACTTGAAATATTTCCTCATATTCTCGTTTTCTTATGAACATACTATCGCCGCGGTGCTCCTGCAAAAGGATGACGAAGGCTTCGAACGACCGATCGCGTTTTTTAGCAAGAGCCTTAGAGACGTCGAACTAAAGTATGACATAATAGAAAAACAGGCGTACGTAATGGTGAAAGCGCTAAAAGCATTCAGAACCTATGTACTTCATTCAAAAATTATTGCGTACGTGCCAACCAGTGTCGTGAAAGATATATTGGTACAGCCAGATAGTGACGGAAAACGAGGGCGCTGGCTCGCTAAAATACAAGAATTCGATCTGGATGTCAAGCCGACTAAATTGATAAAGGGGAAGGGTCTGGCCAAACTCTTGGCTGAGTCGAATCTTAGAGTTCTTGATATTAATTGCCTCCAAGGGGAAGACGGAGACGCACACCTGCATGATCCGAATGACCAGACAGATCCAAGCAAGGTCGAAGAAAAGTTCATATTGTCAAGCTGGTATAAAGACATAGTGTTCTATTTGTTAAACCTGAAATGTCCAAATGAACTATCACCAGCCAAATGCAGAACTTTAAAACTCCATGCTGTAAAATATTGCATCACCGAAAATCAACTATACTGGAAGGATCCACTCGGGTTCCTACTAGTCTGTTTGGTTGAGTCGGAAACTCCACAGGTTATAGAGGAATTCCATGAAGGAGTCTGTGGAGGACACCACGCATGGAGAGCCACATCCTACAAGATCTTGAGAGCCAGTTACTATTGGCCGAAACTATTTTCGGACGTCAATGCCAAAGTGCGTGCCTACAACCCGTGTCAAATATTCACTGGTAAACAGAAACTCCTTGCATTGCCACTCGTTCCAGTCAAAACTGAAGCTCTGTTTCAACAATGGGGTCTAGAATTTATAGGGGAAATTAATCCCCACTCCAGTGCTCAGCATAAATGGATTCTAAAAGCTACGGATTATTTTACTAAGTGGGTGGAAGCCATTCCAGCCAAAAGGACAACAAACTCAGTGGTAATTGATTTCTTGGAGGACAATATCTTGTCAAGATTCGGGTGTCTCCGAAAAATAGTTACCGATAATGCCCAGGCCTTCAAATCTATGGCCATGATCAGTTTCTGTCAGAAGTATAATATCGTTCTTGGCCATTCCACTGCATATTACCCTCAGGGGAACGGATTGGCTGAATCATCTAACAAGAGCCTGGTGAACATAATCAAGAAAGTACTGGATGAAAATAAAAGGTCTTGGCATGTACACTTGAAATATGCATTATGGGAAAACCACATCAGCACTAAAAGGTCTATCGGCATTTCGCCTTTTCAAATGGTCTATGGCACAGATGTTGTTCTACTTATAAACCTAGCATTACCAGTGATGAAGTTATGGCAGGATCAAAACGAAGAACCCAATCATGTAACCAGGAGAATAAATCATCTAATCGAGGTTCAACAGCATAGAGTGGAAGTTGATGATAAAACACAAAAGTACCAAGACGATATGAAAGCTTTGTTCGATCTCAAGGAAAAAGAAAGGGAATTCCTTCCAGGTGACTTGGTACTAAGATGGAATGCAAGAAAAGAGGAAGCCGCGAAACATGGTAAATTTGACCACCTTTGGTATGGACCATTCAGGGTCTCTGCCCCAGAGGGGAAGAATTCCTTCATGTTGGAGAACATTGACGGAGAAGTCCTCAGTGCCCCTGTCAACGGGCGATATCTGAAACATTACATGACATTAAAAAAAAAAAAAACCGTAAATAAATAAATTTCATGTTTTGTGCATACATATATTTTGATTTGCACATTTACTTTTAATTTTCAATTTTTTTGTTCCTAAACTCTCCACACTTTTAAAATAAGATTCGCATTTGCTTTCTACAGGATTCTAGCTGCAAACGAAACTAGCAGGAAAAACAATTTCCAGGTCGGTGTCAGAAATAGAGCGGCATAAAACAGGTGATATCTAAAATAGTTTCATATTGCGCAAAGAAAGTGAAATAAAAAGGTAAAAAGAAACTTTCTCAAAAATATATGATGAAATATGTTAAGGGGAATCAAGGTAACATCTTTCAAATGACAATACAAAATTTTAGACAAGAGGATCATTGCTTAGTTTGATCATTTTTGTTTTACGATAAGTTGAACGATACACTAAATCAAAAATGGGCAGTGAAATAAACTATCCCCGAAGTTATCTACAAGAGTCAGTCTCGAGTTGTTTCGACCCCCATATTTTCAGTCAATAAATCATTGCCTTGTACCCTGTCTATCTTCGGGTCTAACTTTTAGCAAGTCATCATCTTCCAGAGTTATTGCGAAGGGATAAAAGTATTTCGTTTTTAACCTCAAGGGTTTCGAAACAGATTTTGAATAGGAAAGCTGGTCTTCACGATTACTTGATCTCCTGCTAAGCGAAGGAACGTTTAGGGCGATCTTAACTTCCCTAGGTTTTTCAACAGCGTGAGAAGAATCAAAGCTTGCTCAAACGGGATGTTCATTAAAAAAATTATTTTCCTTTTTTCCCTAAGAACGAAGGTGTTGTGAAGGTCAAGGGAAGCTTGGTACCAAGTAATTAAAATGAGTTGACAGACCTCTGATGCAAAATATTACACAGATATCAGCCCCGATACAAACTGATTGCCCCCATCTTCGTGCCTTAAAAGTAAATTATAAGACAGGTGGTGAAAGGAAATTCAGAAATGATTGCCCCCACCTAGTCCAGGAAGACGATGAAAGGAAATTCAGAAATGATTTCCCTCGTCTCAGCATTTAAATGCATAAATATTTTCCAAAGTGGTGAAAGGAAATTCAGTAAAAGGGGTCAGACAACTTCACCGGGGTACTGAACAGGCTCGCTGGCAGTGAAGCAATGTTTGAGATATCTGTAAGGCTATTATACATGAATATCACTCTACTTTGGTAACTAATGCTTTTTAAAAACCTGATCAACACCCCAAATTCAGATGAGACTTCCCGATAAAAAAAATATATAATCTCATTCTTTTCATGCAAGCTAAGAATCAGAAGATCTGTTGAATATCCTAGGGTCATTTCAACTGTTTTAAAACATACCCAAAGCTAGTAGTGGGAAAGGGAAAATTGTGAAAGGAACTACAGCTGTGTTTAGAAAGAATATCTGATTTTGAAAAAACCTCTCGAGGTAAAGAGCGGAGTCTTTTCCCCCCTTTGATCCTTTTTCCTTGGAATCTTTCTTCCTGTTTGAGTTCTTGACTCCATTTACCCAATATTGGCACGTGTTCTACTGTTCTTCCCGCCTCACAGGAAGGTGAGATCCCTAGTTGGAGCCTATGTTGGAGCCACCCTTGTTTTTTGTTAACCCTTCACAATTTTCATTTTGGATACTTAAAATTCTAAAGATGGCCTTTTGATTTTTCCCCCCCGAAACTTTGAAAAAACTCTACAACCTTGCCGAGTAAGCAGCGATGCTTTTTCTACCCTCAAAACAAGTCCACTCTCGTAAGAACATTCACTCTTTTTGTTTTACTTTGGGATCTCGTGAGTCAGATACTTTAATCCTTGAGTTCACGTGTCCCGAGTCACGAAGCGGCGAAGTCGTTTTCGATTTTCGCCCGAGACATTAACTAGGGTAAAATATTTTAACTCATGATTTGACGTCGTCGGGGTTTTGCGCCTCGGCGTTCGTCAAACCCAAGTTTTTATTTTTACATCCCCGATAGCCGAGAACATGAGGTACTTTTGTGATAACCTTGGTCAAGGATTAAAGGTGAAAAGCTAACCATGGTTAAATCTGTTCTCGACGTCTTGCCACTCGGCACTATCTTTTCTAAAGATACGGCGTCTAAAACCTTGACTCACGAAGTTGCGACGTAATTATAGCACGATTAATTAGTCGCCTAATCTAAGATTTTATTCCCCTAAACTGAGCCTTAATTATCACCATCTCGCGGTTTCACGACTTGACATACCGATCTCCCAGAAACTTGTCTTCGAAGTTCCGAGTCGCGATATAGCGAATAAATTGATTATAAAATTAATGATGCTCCAAATCACGATTACTGTTAACTAAGCCAAAATCAGGCCTCGCAGTCTCACGAGTTGAAGACTCAAATTGTTAAAAGAAAATCCATGATGCAGCGAACAACGAGAAAGTTAATGAACGTTGCTAAGTTTTGATAATTTAAAATAAGGCAAGATATGTCCCACACATCGAGGCTTGCACGTTTCCCGAGGTAGATATTTTCTCTCCATACTCCGACTGACCGTCAAACTACCAAAATTTATGACATTAATGGGAAGATAAGGTAAAGAATTAGGTTGAATCCACAAATAATAAGATCGGATTTTACGCAATAAATTTGTTTCTAATTGCGATTTGAAGGACTTATTTCGAAGAGTACAGAATTTTCAAATATATACAGGAGTTTCATTTTATTATAATGAAAACATTTTTCATAAAGCACGCAGAGCTCGTCATTTTCTAAGTGAACTAATTTTTGCATGTATACGCAGGTCTATTGCAGAAGGGCGAAAATGAAAGCTTCAGATATGGCTCCACGGAAATAAGCAAAGGCAAACGTCGAGGTTGCAGGGCAAGGCTCAGATAATGTCTCCGATAGTTCACCTTGAAGTGTCGACTCAGTCCCTAGCTGGTCGTTCGTTTCAAATATTCTGCAATCTGAGTTGGTGAATTATTCAGACTGCGACGGCAATGAAAATGATCATTTGAACACTAAATACAAGATTGTTGTTCAATCTGGAATGCACAAGGTAGAAACCAGACCACAGTTGCTCCCATATTATGATATGATCCGATGGGCGTTGGATCACATAGACCTACCCACCAGAACCATCATGAACGAACGACAGGTCATAGTCGGGACTTTTAGACCGGAGCACATCCAAACCATGTATAAGCTCCCGAGAACATCTGAATACCCGTATGATGTTGAATTCTTGGAGGGATTCAAACAGAAGGAGTGCATTGAATATGAAAAAACAATGCCCGGTTTGATAAAGGATTGGGTTTCGCGCTCCGCGAAATTCAGAGCAAATGACGAGGGTATTTATTCAATCGCTTCGCTGGAACCACAGTATAAGTATGTGGCAATGATGACATGCTGATTAATCGGAAGGGAGGACACATCACATTTCTACATTGTGTGGGTGCCTCTCATATTTAGGGTTGCAGAAGGTTGCTCGTTTAATTGGGCAAAGATACTCTCGGACAGTTTGGCCAACCGGGTCACAGAGTATCAGGAACAGAAGGCAAGCGGGAGACCATCCTCATTTTTCATGTCTGCGTATATCATGGATGCGGTATGTTCCATGACACCATTACCTTTGATGAGCTGGGCTTGGAATCTAGCCCAAGAAAAACCTGTACATGAGTATCACGACAAACTGTGGGAGAATAAAGCGGACAAATTTATTTACGAAATTTTCAACTGGGTGATGGTACCCGTGCACATCACCATTTTTGGTCGCTCGCCACCTCGTATCTCGGACAACATTGCTTCAAATCTGAGTGGTATAGCGGACTGGTACGTAGAAGCATAGTTTTCCTATTTCAGAGTGTTCGGAGCTGTTGTTCCCCCGCTTGCACTACCACTGTTCATCCCCGACAAGCTGGCTTGTCGCGAGATCACCCGATAAACAGTGATTGGCGGGGTGAGTAAAAAACTCAAAGCATCTTCGAAGAAGGTATGGCCATTTTTCCCCATTCGGCTAAATTCTTATTCTTTATTGGATTTCGGGCATGCCAAAGCCGAGGCTGCAGCCCTAGAAGACCTGAGTTTGGTCTCCATTGAGTATAAAAAACATGATCCTCAGAAAATTGTAAGCAACCATTTAGCTAATTGTGGGTTGAAGAGGTTTGAACACGAGTTTTCACCCCGAGATGACATTTTCCGAGGGGTGAGGTCTTATGGGGAAGTGCTAGTTTGAATCCGATCTTTAGCACCCGAAGACACGGCCTCTGTATTAAAATTTCAGGAAAACAGACGAAGTTGTCTTCCTGCTGTACTACGAGGAGTGAGCCCGGACATTTCTGGGACAGAACTGAAGGATGTCGAAGGCCCCAAAGAGGCAATTTCTGGTTTAGGAAAAATCCAAAACGAGGGGGAGCAAACAAAGAAGTTCGAAGCAGAGGCACAGAATCCGGACCCGCCAGAGACCCAGAATCCGAAAATTGAGACAAAGACCTCTGAACCTCCGAAGAAGCAGGACTCGGTCATCACCCTAGGAAAGGCAGCAAAACAGATTGGGGAACCCATTACTTCTGTCACCCCCTTGTAGTCGATGCAAGGAAATATAGAAGAAGGATGGATTTTCGATGAGGAACTGAGGCCTATCAGAGCAGAAGAACTTCCCCCAAATGAGTTCTTCTTTGACAAAAAGAGAAAAGCGGTGGTGAAAAGGTAGTTCTACCAGGACAAAGGATCAACTGCTAAAAAGTTCAAGGTTATGACCGATGGAAAGAACAAAAAGAATGAGCAATTCGCCATGGAGATTGCAGGAATGCTAGGATCGTATGCATCGGCGAATCAGTTCTCGGTCGGAGTGTTAAAAAATCATCTCAAAAGAAAGAATCGTCTGATCAAGACTCTCGAAGCCAGAGTAGCTTCGACCACAGAAAATGCTAAAGGTCAGGTGAGCGGGGAAATAGAATTGGCCCGACTAACTGATAAAAAGGAAATAGAAGTGCTCAAAACCAAGCTGGAGCAAGCACATCTAGTAATCCGAGATGGTCGGATACAGGCGGGTCAACAGAGGACTATGATCGCAGAGCTGCAGGATCAGGTAGAGGTCGCTGAAAGCAGGGTGATCGATGTCGAGGCGTTTAAATCCCGAGCGATCGATATTCGGAGTAGGATCTCTTCTGCAAAACAAAGTTTGCTAGATAAAGTGGGAGTGATTTGAGAGGATTTCCTGTTGATGCATCGGATTTTCGAGAACCTGACTGTCAAAGAAAGGAATGTAGAAGCAGCTCGGGTCGCCTTTCAGGAGGTGGTGATAGCTACGAACAACAGAGTTTCAGCAGGTTCTCCCGGACTCACCATCTCAGAACAAACTAGAGGTAACATTCTGTAGAAGGATTGGGAACATAACATTACCCTAGGCAAGGAACAGGCCCAAAAAGTAACCAATTCATTAGAAGAAGCCTTCAATGCTATAGATGGCGAGTTGTTGGGTATGGAGAGTGGAGGCGACGCAGAAACATTAATGCAAATGAATGTAGAACAAATCTCGCTCGATATGAAAGAGAAGGATGAGAGAGATTCGGTCGATATCTCTCAGATGGACATGGTGGACATCGCTCAAGTTGACAAACACTTAATCCAAGCCAGCGCACAACTAAGTGTCCTCGACATCGTCGATGCACAAATGGGAGACAAGCTGCAGTAGTTAACCCAAGAATGTTACTTCGCCGAGGCCAGCTGTCAAGCAGAACCTTCGCAGCTCGTATCTCAGTTTGTGGAAAAATGTAGCGTTTGCACCGAATCCGCGCGAAGACAAGCACCTGGCACCAAATGAAAATAGAGTAGGAGAATGGGAGTGATTGCGCTCCTCTAGGTTGTAACCGAATTTGTGAAACTGTTGAGATTCTAACTAATCTGTAAAGTTGTATAAATATATCATAGAAAGAAAAAGAAAGGGCTGGACCTTTTTTGTGTTGATTGTAATAGAGTTTTTTCATTCGAGAAGTTAATATAAGCAAATTTGGATATTCTCGATTCTGTCAAGACTGTGTTACAAGTTTGTTTCTTTGTATTTCATGTTTCATTTCATTTCATTATTCATAATTGATGTGCTTTGTTATACTTTAGTACGACCACTACTATAACAAAAGGATTCTCGTTTTCTATATTTGTTTATTGTCTTTCCTTTGCACCAGCTATCAGCGAGTGTAAGACCAATCTGCACTTTCAGAATTCTATGTATATTCTTCCCTATGTCAGTTATTTTCTTACTAATTTCCTCTTCTGTTTATATGTGAGTTTTCTCTTTGATAGGAACCTTGCGTTATATGCAGCTAAATGTTTTTCTCTCACCTCACACATTTATATAAAATATAATACAGTTACGGGAAAGAGCCTTCAATTTGCATTTCTATTTTATTCCAAAGACGTAAAATTCTTTGTATTTCGACCAAATCAAGACAGCATTTAATCTCTCTTTAAATCCTTCCCTAATCTTACTGTTCCTCCATGACTGTCCCTGCAGCGACACAGCCTAATATCGAGCCCGGACTATCGAACCAAACGCATATCGCCTTAAATCTTTTTGACATAATCCTTAAAACTGCCAATAACCGGGACGAACTTGAACATTCATGGGAGGCCATTGAACAAGATATAAATACTCAAGAACAGTTGGAAGCTAGACAACGCCAACGTAGGAATCTCCCCTAGTTTCCTTTACCGAACGCTGATGTTAATCTCTTACCTATCTTTCACCCACTTTCGGATGCCTTGACACTATACTTTTGAGCCTTAAGTACAGACTCAGTAACAAAAACACACATAGAGATGATGTTGCTATGTGATGAAACATAGCAACATGCTATCATAAATGCTCATATTATCACATTCACACTGTGACATTAATGCTTAAACCTTGTTATGTTACAATACTCTTTCCTTTGTCACATTTCCATGAAGTTTGTAAATGTCGCAATACTACGAACATTGTCCCCTGGTCCCAATCTATCATATACACCCACATTCTCACATCCCAATGTCATAAACATTTCAAAACGTCGGAATGTGACAAACAAAAGACATTGTCAACATGTGTTGTTCATAACGTTCATGTTGCAGAGTGGCAAACTTTGCCCAACACTGCAATGACACAAATATTTCTATACATTTCAACATTGTAACATAACCCACTGTGTGACTATGACAAATGTTTTGGAATGTCATAATGTAAGAAACAACAACCCTCTCTCCCAATATTTTTAACATAATACACTATTAATCTATTAATACTTTCATAATATGTTATTAATGTATTAATACTTTAACAATGTATTCTTTTATTAATGTTTGTATTAATTAATAATACATTTTCATTTATTAATTTATTCATATTATAAAAATTTCTTCATTAATTAACTATTATTTTATATCTTCATTTAGATATGATTAATGTATTATTTAAAGAATATATTGATCTATTATAACTACCTTAATATACTTATCCCATAATGTAATATAAATATACTTTTATTAATTAATATATAAATGTATTATCATTTCATTTCATAATGTTTTAATACTTTAATTTATAAAAAAAAATAATGTTTAAAAATTTTAAGACATTTTTATTAACAAATTAATGTATTTATCATTTTATACATTCCTTTTTATATGATTAGTTCTATAATGTTTTAATACTTTAATTTCTATATGATTAATTCTATAATGTTTTAATACTTTAATTTCTAAATAAAATTAATGTTTCATTTATTTAATACATTTATTTTATGCATGAATTTATATATGATTAATGCTATAATGTTTTAATACTTTAATTTATAAATAGAATAAAGTTTTGTTTATTTAATACATTTGTTTAACATATTAATATTACTATTTTTATCATTTTCTACAAGCATTTATATTTGATTAATGTTTTATTTAAATAATACAATTAAGTGTTTATCTTATAATATATTATAAATAAATGTATCTTTATTTTATTCATATATATATGTTTTATTTAAGTATTATTAATCAATTAATTTTAATACTTTAGCAATTTTTGAATGAATAAATTAATTAATAACTTACATTATTAATATTTTTTATTACATTACATAAACTAATTAATATAACTATAGATTATATAAATTAATTAATAGATTACATCATACAACTATTTAATTATATAACTATTTATTTAATACATTTAATGATTTAAGGAAATCATGTATTTATTATTTTATACAATATTCTATATATTATTAATGTATTTCTATACTACTTTTATATTTCATTAATTTATTCATAATATATAAATGTTTTAAATAATTTCATAATATTTTGATGAGAATAATGTATAATGTATTTTTACTAATTAATTAATATTCATACATTGCATTATTTATTAATCTTTTAATACTTTTATTTATCTATCAATAGTATAAATAATTTTATAGTATTATTTAATTAAATATTAATTTGATTAGTAATTGATAATGTATTTTTACTAATTAAGATATTTATTTAATTAATTAATTAATATTCATACATTGCATTATTTATTAATCTTTTAATACTTTCATTTATCTATAAATAGTATAAATAATTTTATAGTATTACTGAATTAAATACTATTTTGATTAGTAATTGATAATGTATTTTTACTAATTAAGATATTTATTTAAGTAATTAATTAATATTCATACATTGCATTATTTATTAATCTTTTAATACTTTCATTTATCTATAAATAGTATAAATAATTTTATAGTATTACTGAATTAAATACTATTTTGATTAGTAATTGATAATGTATTTTTACTAATTAAGATATTTATTTAATACATTTAATGGTTTACCACTTTAATGTATTTAATATTTTATTAATTTATTGATAATATATAACTGTATTTATTAATTAAATACTATTTTCATCAATAATTGATAATGATGATGATGATTAACGTCCACTAAGACCTAATTGGTGTATCGGACCTTAAGAGGGTAAGTGATTACTTGTGATTCTTTAGAATTTTGTTTATGTGCTCGAAAAGCATTAAGAGAAGCTTTCCAATATCACCATACTTTTGTTGAGTTAAGAGGTTAGGAANTTGTTATGTTACTAAACTCTTGCATTTGTCACATTGCAACGAACTTTGTAATCTCTCAATCTTACACACATAGAGATGATGTTGCTATGTGATGATACATAGAAACATGCTATCATATACACGCATATTATGACATTCACAGTGTGACGTTCATGCTTTACCCTTGTTATGTTACAAAACTATTTTCTTTGTCACATTTCCACGAAGTTTGTAAACATCACAATACTACGAATGTTGTCCCTTGGTCCCAATCTGTCATATACACACACGTTCACACGTACCATTGTCACAAACATTTGAAAACGTCGGAATGTGAAAACCAACACACATTGTCAACATGTGTTGTTCATAACTTTCATGTTGAAAAGTGATAAACTTTGCCCAACATTGCAATGATACAAATATTTCTATACATTTAAACATTGTTAACATAACTGACTATGTGAATATGACAAATGTATTGGAATTTCATAATGTAAGAAAAGAAAACACTTTCTCCCAATGTCTTTAACATAATAAACTATTAATGTATTAATACTTTCATAATTTTTTATTAATGTATTACTTTATTATTGTATTTATACGTTAACAATGTATTTTTTTACTATTGTGTGTATTAATTAATAATATATTTTTCATTTATACAATCCTTCTGTGTACGGTTGCAATGTCACTAAACAACCCTTCTGTGTAATGTTGCAATGTCACTAAATCTGGTATTTCATTACATGCACTTCACATTGTGACGTTCATGAAAAAAACTTGTTATCTTACAAAACTCTTGCATTTGTCCCATTACAACAAACTTCAGAATGTCTCAATCTTACACACATAAAGATGATGTTTCTATGTGATGAAAGATAGCAACATGCTATCATAAATGCACATATTATCACATTCACAATGTGACGTTCATGCTTGAACATTTTTATGTTACAATACTATTTCCTTTGTCACATTTCCATGAAGTTTGTAAACGTTGCAATACTACAAACGTTGTCCCCTGGTCCCAATCTCTCATATACACACATGTTCTCACGTCCCAATGTCAAAAAAATTTCAAAACGTTGGAATGTGACAAACAAAACACATTGTCAACATGTGTTGTTCATAACTTTGATTATGCAAAGTGATAAACTTGGCCCAGCATTGCAATGACACAAATATTTCTATACATTTCAACGTTGTTAACATAACCCACTGTGTGACTATGACAAATGTATTGGAATTTCATAATGTAAGAAAAGAAAACCCTTTCTCCCAATGTCTTTAACATAATACACTATTAATGTATTAATACTTTCATAATTTGTTATTAATGTATTACTTTATTATTGTATTTTTAACTAATGTTTGTATTACTTAACATTGTAATTTTTTACTAATGTTTGTATTAATTAATAATATATTTTTCATTTATACAACCCTTCTGTGTAATGTTACAATGTCACTAAATTTGGTATTTCATTCCATGCACATCGCATTGTGACGTTCATGAAAAAACCTTGTTATGTTACAAAACTCTTGCATTTGTCACATTGCAACGAACTTTGTAATGTCTCAATCTTACACACATAGAGATGATGTTTCTATGTGATGAAACATAGCAACATGCTATCATAAATGTGCATATTATCACATTCACACTGTGACATTAATGCTTAAACCTTGTTATGTTACAATACTCTTTCTTTTGTCACATTTCCATGAAGTTTGTAAACGTCGCAATACTACGAACATTGTCCCCTGGTCCCAATCTGTCATATACACCCACATTCTCACATCCCAATGTCATAAACATTTCAAAACGTCGGAATGTGACAAAAAAAACACATTGTCAAGATGTGTTGTTCATAACTTTCATGTTGCAGAGTGGCAAACTTTGCCCAACATTGCAATGACACAAATATTTCTATACATTTCAACATTGTAACATAACCCACTCTGTGACTATGACAAATGTTTTGGAATGTCATAATGTAAGAAACAACAACCCTCTCTCCCAATGTCTTTAACATAATACACTATTAATCTATTAATACTTTCATAATATGTTATTAATGTATTAATACTTTAACAATGTATTCTTTTACTAATGTTTGTATTAATTAATAATACATTTTTCATTTATTAATTTATTCATATTATAAAAATGTCTTCATTAATTAACTATTATTTTATATCTTCATTTAGATATGATTAACGTATTATTTAAAGAATATATTGATCTATTATAACTACCTTAATATAATTATCCCATAATGTAATATAAATATACTTTTATTAATTAATATATAAATGGATTATTATTTCATTTCATAATGTTTTAATACTTTAATTTATAAATAAAATTAATGTTTAAAAATTTTAATACATTTTTATTAACAAATTAATGTATTTATCATTTTATACTTTCCTTTTTAGATGATTAATTCTATAATTTTTTAATACTTTAATTTTTTATATGATTAATTCTATAATGTTTTAATACTTTAATTTCTAAATAGAATTAATGTTTCATTTATTTAATACATTTATTTTATGCATGAATTTATATATGATTAATGCTATAATGTTTTAATACTTTAATTTATAAATAGAATAAAATTTTGTTTATTTAATACATTTGTTTAATATATTAATATTACTATTTTTATCATTTTCTATCAACATTTATATTTGATTAATGTTTTATTTAAATAATACAATTAAGTGTTTATCTTATAATATATTATAAATAAATGTATCTTTATTTTATTCATATATATATGTTTTATTTAAGTATTATTAATCAACTAATTTTAATACTTTAGCAATTTTTGAATGAATAAATTAATTAATAACTTACATTATTAATATTTTTTATTAGGTTACATAAACTAATTAATAAAACTATAGATTATATAAATTAATTAATAGATTACAACATACAACTATTTAATTATATAACTATTTATTTAATACATTTAATGATTTAAGAAAATCATGTATTTATTATTTTATACAATATTCTATATATTATTAATGTATTTCTATACTACTTTTATATTTCATTAATTTATTCCTAATATATAAATGTTTTAAATAATTACATTATTCTAAAATGTTTTAAATAATTACATATTAGAATAATGTATAATGTATTTTTACTAATTAATTAATATTCATACATTGCATTATTTATTAATCTTTTAATACTTTCATTTATCTATAAATAGTATAAATAATTTTATAGTATTACTTAATTAAATACTATTTTGATTAGTAATTGATAATGTATTTTTACTAATTAAGATATTTATTTAATACATTTAATGGTTTACCACTTTAATGTATTTAATATTTTATTAATTTATTGATAGTATATAAATATATTCATTAATTAAATGATGATGATGATTAACGTCCACTAAGACCTAATTGGTGTATCATACCTTAAGAGGGTAAGCGATTATTTGTAATTCTTTAGAATTTTGTTTCTGTGCTCGAAAAGCATTAAGAGAAGCTTTCCAAGATCACCATACTTTTGTTGAGTTAAGAGGTTAGGAAGGTTGGTAGTGTGATCAATATTTTTAAAATGAGATCTAATATGGGTATAGGCTGGACAATCTAAGAGAAAGTGTTTTTCATCTT
>SNQJ01S0012108.1:131196-172547 GCA_010110895.2 Picea sitchensis | reverse complement strand
AGAACATATCCATATCATATCATCTAGTCAGATGCACTAATATCACAGTAAAACAATCAAACCCCAATGGTACACTCCATGACTCGATCCAGAGTCCAAGGGGTTTCGTCGATGCCTCTGCATCCTCGAGGTCCAAAACCCTACACACTCAGTAAAACCGAGTCAATAACACCTGTCTATGTCAATGTAGTAAAACAACATGTCATCAACCCATAACGTCTCATAATCAAAATCATTTTTTTAATAGCATAATAATTCGGATCACTTGCAAGCAAGTGTCCTCAAAGAATAAGTTCACTCAGTGCACCAGAGCAGGATGTTATAGATTTGAAGGTGAGACTCTTTCTCCAAACATTAGTTGTTCCAACCTATGACTAGTACCTTTCTCTTCCAAAAAACACAATCAGTTTTTTGATGACATGGAAGATGTATTAATGATTTAATTTTCTCAACCTATAACATATCATACTCTGTTGACATCGTTTACTCAAATTTGTCTCCAAAATATTGAAAGATTTAGAAATTTTAATTCAAGATTTTTCAAGACTCTACATTGACTTACACAAAATCAATGCCGAAATGATTTAGTCATTTTCAAATGTTATATGAATGAAACGCCTTCAAATGTGAAATAAAAAATAAAAGAATAAAAAATCAAAACTTTGGAAGAAGAAATGAGAAGAATGACTGAAATAGAATATTTCATGATAGAAAGTAATGTTGATCCTGGAATCATTCTTAGTAAAGTTCAAAGGTAGATGATAGATTTATCATTTTCATCTCAAGTTCCATGTACTTCAAGATTAGTTGAAGAATGAGGGGTTGGAAGAGGAATATTTCGACAAAAACCCAGACACACAACAAAAAGCAAGGAAACAAAATGACGAAAATCCAAAAAAAAATGTTCAAAACAAAGGCAACAACGTCGATAATGAGCAATAGGATATGTCTAGCTAGAAACTAGAAGACCAAAAGGTATAAAAGGAAGTCAATAAAAATAGGAATATAATACACATGAAGGATACTGCTCCAAAGGAAATCAATTTCACAACCTTCAGTCCAGTTGGATCGACAGAACCACCCGCTATTCAACCTGATTTAGCAAAGATATTCCCTCCTTTGTGTTTCATTGTAAGAAATACTCAACTCTACCTACTAGACCCGCCATTAGACTAAGTCAAGTCGACTGCAAATTCAGTTAGAAAAGTCAGTCAAACATATCGATTAGAGTTGACTGACCAAGCAGTTAGGAAAGTATAATAGACTGATAATTGTATATCATACATATACACATATATATGTGTGTGTGTGTGTGTGTGTGTGTGTGTGTGTGTGTGTGTGTGTCTAGCTATGTAATGGAAAGATAAAGACTATTTTGGCTATATAATAAAATGCATTGATGGTTCTACCACTTCTTGTGTATACTTTCATGTGTCTTTATGTGTGTATGATGTTATAATATATGTTTCTCTCTATAAGGATATACTGGTAACTTCTCATACTTTCCCTTAGACTACAATGTTGGTTCCATTGTTGGTAGTTCTAAACCCGGGCATGTATTAAGAAAACAATGCACATAGATGTTAATCTTGGAAGCCATATGAAAATGGTGGGAGCATAAAATTACCAATTATATTAAAAACTATGCAAGAGGAAATCGACTGACGCTAGACGAAGCACGCACTTATTTATTTTCATATATGCACAAACAATTCCTGGAAACCATCAAATACAAATTCTATATAGAACTACACAATGAGTTCCTTTGCATTGCCCCATCCTTGCTTCAAAAATTCCTTTTAGAAAATGGATCTAATGACATCGTTGAATACTGACCCCTTTTGAAAAATCATCCTCCATGATATAATTAAAAACAGAAACAAGAAGAGTAGAAAGAATTTTTGGAATCTAACTACACCGACACCAGAGAAGTTTGGGGCTACTTCTTGAAGAAATGAGCATAGAAAAATGATGAACATCGTCGACTGTGAGTAAGTCAGGCTGACATCGGGGGGTTGGATGATCTGTGAGATCATATAATTTGATGTCAAATTCGAAGCACACCCAAGTTGAAAATTCCAGAAGTCAGGAGGAATATAACTGAAGAAAGTGCAAAGTATACACATCGAATGTAGACCCATAAACCTTCAACAAATATACTAAAATTGGAGCAAAAGAAGAGGAAAAATAGGAAATAATATTTGTTAAATGAGAGGGATCCCTAAAATTCTCATAAGAAACATACCTAGTAAATAAATATCATTGTAGCATCCCTTGAGAGGTCTCCAATGCTTCTCGGGAGGAGTGGAATCTTACAATTGAGTACGGAAGTCGATGGTGCCCAGCAAGAAATTGACCAAGTTGATATGGATGTTGGCGACTCGGGACCCATGGTTCGACTTTATCCTACAAGAATCCTCAACCCGCATATTCCAAACTTCCTTCAACAAAGACTTCACGTGGATATAAAACCACCAAGGGTGTGGTGTCGAATTGACATTGCTAGTAAGATAAGAGATATGTTAGTAATTGAAGCATAAGAAAACATCAAAAATAGAACATAGGATATACTCCTTCATATAAGGGATATCACAGACTCCTTCCCCCTGTTGAATCTACTTTTGGAAGATTTTAACTCAAAAAAAAATGAAAATGAATCGACATGACCCTTTAGAGGAAGATTCATTGAGTATATAGACAAAGTCTATCAGATAGATGCTCCAAGCCCAAGCAAAGAACGAGTGCAGTTAGTGATCAAATACATCTTGACTAAGGACCAAAAGTAGATTTTATTTGTCAAGTTGAATATTTAGACTTAGACTCAAGAAAGAATTTTGACTTCTCATTCGACTTCGACCCAAACTCTTGCAATAGTTACAGGTTCAAAAAAATACCAGAAAACAATGATGGGCCTAAATCACAATATGATCTATGAAGTCGACGGAAATCCCAAATGACATTGGTTTGTTTATGAGATATTCTAGGATGCAACCAATATGATTGATGAGGACAAAAAAATGGAACAATTTGGTGTCTCTCTTCGAGCTAGAGATCTTACCTGGTTTATGAATTACACAGACAATCAATAGTGCTAGAAATTAGACATAAAGAAAAATTTCCTCACATTTTTCAAAACGCAATATATAATCCACCTTGCAACACAAAAATTGAAAGATATCAAGAAGAATCTGAGGGAAACTGTTCACGATTATCATAAAAGGTTTAAATACTTTTTAATCCAAATCCATTATCTAATTGACGGAATTTTTTTGGTACAATTGTATGTGGTAGGATTGTTTCAAAATATCAGAGTTCCATTACACATGTATTATCTCTAGAGGTGTGAATATGTATTGATAATATCCTAGTAGATTGAAATGGACAATGAAAGTGAATCGGCTTCACAAATCATCAGGAAAAGAGTGGAATGAAATATTGCATAATTGTCAATAAAAAAATATGTCTATTTCATGCAATGAACTATGGGGCACAATCTTCTCTAACGAAGGTCATACAAAATATTATTGCAAATTAAGTGATGCACTAGAACCCGTAGTCTATTGAATTCAGATCAAAACATTTTGTGATATATGTGAAGGTGTAACAAATGATGCTACAAGATAATTACCACACAATATGAGGAATTTGTGACCAAAACGGTGCCACATATGTGAGGAAAACAATCACTCAACACAAGAATGTTACTTGAATGGGAAAAATAAAACAAACATTTATTAATTTTATCATACACAAACGATTGACCATCATGTCAAACAAGGAAATGGAAACGACTATAGAGGTTGAGGTCATGGAGGCTATCAAGGTCGAGGAAGAGGAGGATGAGGAAATTTTGGAAGAGGACGAGGTCAAGGACGTTACTACTGCTTCAATTAAAGATATAATTGATCTCAAAATCTGTAACATTTGTGAAATGAGCGACCACTTCAATGAATATTTTCCAATTGTGTTAGAAAAAGTGATGAATAAAAGAAACATAAATCTCTTACACACAATGCCAAAATTGGATATTTTAAATTCAAAGAACCTACATGTAGTAACATGTTCAAGAGTTGGTGAAGAAATTTATTCAGAACCACCAATTCAAAAAAGGGGAGGCCAAAACGCATATCCAGACCCATAACATGAAGAAACAATAATGCACGAAGTAATGAAATTTTTCAAAAACATCGACTAGGATAAAGAAAATAAGGGAGGACATGAAAATATATCAAAAAATGGGTTAGAAAAATATTTACAACTATTGAATGAAAAACAATCGGTTGGTTTCTTGATCGACCTGTTGGGAATTCTACAAGAATATAAAGAAGTCCAGAGACCAGTCAAAATTCTATGTCAGTTATCACAGGAAAGACACACAAATGACTTCGACCCACAATTCGACCTAGAAATCGATAGAAATATTATCAAACAAGTCATAGTTGACTTTGGATCTCAAGTAAACATCCTCCCCAGAGAAATGTGGATATGACTTGGGAAACACCTGCGTCAACCGAAAATGAATTTTCTAAATCTAGTAAATAAAAAGTTTATTGAACCAATTGGTACACTTAAAAGTTGAATAACATCCATAATGGAAATATTGACGAGAGTCAACTTTGAAATAATCAATGTGGTTGAAGGCATCCCAACCTACCTTGCATTAGTTAGAAAACATTGGGGTTGAAACATGAGGGACACAATCTCCCTCAAGAGGGACACAATCAAATTAAAAGGTAGTGGTATAAAAAGCATAATACCATTGGACCCAAAGGAAGTAAAACCTTAGGTCGAGACATGGGATGAATCTCACGAAGCTCAACGAATATATCAAGTAATGAATGAGAAAAGAGACAACATCGAGCCCAACAATGAAAGAGAAATTTTAGTTGGATCCCCATTGTCAATAGGTCCAAATTTAGATATAGAACTATATAATTAGCAAATGGATAATTACAAAGATCAATCCAAGGAGTGTTGGTAAATAGATATTATTCTAATTAAACGATCAAAACCATTTTTTTCAGTACACTCAGTCCCTATTTTCGTAAAAAAAAACGTTAAAACAAACTCCAACGCTCATCTCGACTAATATACAAACAAGGTCCCCCATGTGGTTTAGTGAAAGGAGTTCTCCATCGATGCATGTCGATGAGGTATTGAAATCAATCAAATAGTAGGGGTGAGTACAAAGCTTATTCGAATCCCTCACAGGCCAAGAAGCTTGATGGTGGGAAACACATGCGCCACAACTTCAGATGTGGAATATTGTGAACCTATATTTCATCGAAATATTTGGTGGAAAAAATTGTTAACAAACCTTGACATCCCAATTTTTGAACCTAGGTTCGACCCAGTCACTCACATTGATCATTGTGAGAAAGAATGGAGGAGAATAGACTAATGTTCCAAAACACATTGGATGATATACCACATAAGTGGTATAAAATTGAAGAATCATGTGGAAACATGCTCAATTGGAGTAAAATCAAAGGGACCTTCATCAAAGACATTGAATTCAGACCCAAAGAGGCATTGCTACAAGAGGTAGTAAGAGAGATCAATTTTTTTTTGGAAAAACCAAGTCCCGATGAGATTTAGAAAAAGGTAAAGCTAAAGTCGAGATATGATCTACTTTGACTTGTGATTTAGTATCAACACATAATACAGACAATGTAATAGCTCCTCGAATAGATATGGAAAACATAAGTTTTCCAGGGAATATTTTTCTATGGAAGAAGAACCATCAAGGAGTACAAAATTATGTAAAAACAATCTACTCAGTGAGAAAGGAAGAAAAACAAGAAAAATAAGATATAGAAAATCCTAACTTACCATCAAGCTATAATAAAGTTGTGGAAGGAGAACACCAATTGGATGAATTAAAAGCAACCAAATGGATGGATGCAGAAATCAATACTAAAGAGTTTGACATCTCAATAGATGATCGACCAAAAATGGCTAGAGTAGGTGACTATTGGTCCGACAAACCATGAAAATAGTTGACCTATTCAAAGAATATTATGATGTCTTTGCACGAGACTACAAATACTTGAAAGGGTTGGTACAAGAGATGAGAGAAATGAAAATTGACCTCATCCTGGGGCCAAACCTATCAAAAAATGGTCTTATAAATTGGCACATAAATATAATCCCATTGTCCAAAAGTATATTGAAGAAATGCTAGTTGTTGGAATTATATATCCAATTGACAAGTGAGAATGGGAAAGTCTGATGGTCTTGTAACCCAAGAAGCACGACCCAAATAAACTAAGAATATGATTCGACTTAACATGACTGAACAAACTTACAGTCATTGATCCATTCCCGACGTCATTCTCTGGTGAGATCATTAAATGAAGTCACAAGACATGAATGTTATTCCTTCACTCATGGATTCTCTAGCTATAATCAGGTTCCTATCACAAAACAAGATTAGGAAAAAAATATATTTGTTTCTAAATTTGGATCATTTGCATATAGAGTAATGAAATTCAGCCTAAAAAATGCCCCAATAGTCTTCTCCAAGATAGTGGTAATGGCATTCCAAGAATATATTTACAAAACAATGGTTGTTAACTTTGATGATTGGACCATTTACAACCTATTGAAAGACCACATCCAATGGATCAGGATCAACAGGAAGTCTTCAAATACGGGTCCAAGCGAGATGCCAACATAGCTTCTGTTTTAGAGGGAGAAACCATAGTAGCATATCTGGCAGGGAAGATAGAGCCAACTCGAGGTGGGAGAAGTAGCTTCCTTGCTAAGAGAGAGTGTTGATGCATGTAGCATCAGATAGGTAGTTCCACATTGGCTCGATGTCTAGCATGTGGAATTCATCCAAAGTATTCTAAGTGTGATAATTTACTTTAATTAAAGTAATTATTAAAGAAAAATTATTTTGCTAGTGAGTTGATTTTTATTTAAGGAAAGTGCTTTAATTATCATTAGTGAATTAAATAATAGCCATTTATCTCAAGTGATGTGAGAAGTGATCTCTACCGTCAATAACTTTGCAGATTATGGTTAGGTCGTGACTCAATATTATAAAAGAAAGGCTAGGGTAAAGGAGAAAATACTTTTGATGAGAGGCCAAGGTGGGAATTTTACATAGAGATAATAAAGAACGATTTTTTGTAGTGTGAAGTTAGTTAAGAGTGTAGAAGAAAAGAATGAATTTTTCTTACACAATGTATGAGTGAGTGAGATATCATAGAGAGAGGTTGAAGATTATTTCATCCAAGTGTTGATGAAGAGAGGGTTGGATCACACAGGACTGTGATTCAATATCGTGGCTAGGTGGAGAAGGAATTCCATCTAGAGATCATACAATTCAAGGAGAGGAGAGAGTAGAGGTAGCCGCAAGTGGGTTTCATCTGATTGAATCCATAGGAAAGGGTAGCGTTGTACGGAGGTTTCCATACAATATTTTCATACGTGTACAAGGGTGCTAATGGAGATAGGAGTGTATACATGGGTGAGTTGAAGGAAAGGAGGGTATACCTCAAAAAGCACGTTGGTCTAGAGTTGTACACCAATACATAATTTTCCAGGTTTGTTTGTAGTTGTATTTATCTTAATGGGGCATTATACCTATTACGGGAGATTTGATTTGACCGTAATAAAAGCATCTCATTACTAATTTTCTCTCTACAAGGGTTTCTACCTGAAAATATTTGTGTCTTATATACGAGATTTTGGTTAACGTATTTATGCTCATGTTATAATGTTTAGTTGATTACTCAGATATGCTTTGATTCAATAAGTGATTTGTTTCAAATTAACTCTTGGGTGTTGGGTAGAGGAGTAAAATCAACATATGAAATTTAATGCATAATCATGAAAATGAGAAGGGAATGAGACGATTCAATCCAGAGAAGTTGCAGAAATTTAACTCTGCATACTCGTCAAATGAATCCTAATATATACAAATATTTTCTAATTCTATGTGGATTACCATTTTTTGGTCGTTGACTATATACATGCCATATGGCATCGCATATAGCTATGTGAAATCACATGCATTTCTCCTTGTAAATTTTTTATTATATGTTTTAATTTACCCAATTATTCTGGAAGCTTCAACTACTCAAGCTCTAGAAAGGAAAAACCTTACTTGTGATTGAGCTATATTCAAAGTGGGCATCATATTTCCTACAATGTAGAGAGGTGTTTCCTTAGAAGTATTTGGAAGATGGTAAATCTGTATTCTTCTTAACTTCTAATACAAACCATTCTACCATTAACTTGAGACCAAGATTAGTTTTTTTATTTGAGGGTACATTTTTCCTCCATTTGGTTGTTTGATTGTTTGAATCCATGTGGTTCAATATCCTCACCTTGGTTGGGATTAGGGATTATCACTAACATTAAGAGAAAATTCATTTTTTCAATGGAAGACCCTCTTTATTCACATTTTTTTAACGACAACCAAGCCGAAGAATAGAGATACCCAACTAATGTATTTCTTAGTTGTGGATGAAAACAAAATCAGTTTCTTCTCATGGGTTGATAATTAAAATGGTCGGATTACTATTTAATATGATTCCCTCTATATTTTTGTTAGCCTTCTGTTATTGAATTTTGGTAGGGATAAGTCAAAATAACTTTGATACGATTCGATTGGTTTGGACCAATTTTTACAATGGGAATTGGTTTGGAAGTCTTGGAGTGTATGGTAGGTTCTATTTTGTTGTGGTCTTCCCTTCCGATTTAGTTGATGTTATGAAGCATTTTTTTCTCCAAACTGATCCAACATAGCTACAAATCAACACTATACACATCCATCAATTCTTTAGGCAATGCATATTCTAAGTCGCCATCACGAGGTCCTTTAATGGGAGGTTTGGCTCCATTGTCTTCTAGCCTTGTTTATTCTATGTATGAGAAGAAATATGTGGAATTGGGATATCAAATATTTATGTCTGAAATGGGGCAGTAACATGAGAACATTTCAGCGATAGATAATATTTCATTCTAAGTGTAAAACTTTAGCTTCTATATCAAAAAAAGTAATTACTTTTTTATTTGTTGTGTATAGGGTAGATTGCATTCATTGTATACTTTTTTAATATTTTGAGACAGATATTGATAAGAAAGTTATGATTTAGTTCAAATGGAATACATATTTTTGTACAATTAGAAACTTAGTATCATCTCTTAGGGACTAGAGAAAATGACATTTAAGGTTGTTGAAGAAGGCCACCTACTTTGCAGGGTGTAGAAAGATGATTCCAATTACATCTTGGAACTACACTAGTCACTAAAAACACTACTATGATGCTTTTGCAGTTACTATACATGTAGAAAGTTGCTTTGGACAATGTTGAATTAATATTCATGGAACTACTATCAATTCCTAAGCTTTGGTTACATCTATATTCCCACTTCCTTATGATTCCAATGATGGAAATGCTAATAGCATTGCTATTTACAAACACCACTGTAGCACATTTATTGTTTCCAAGACATTTCAACTTGCACACTGCGCAGAGAAAAGTATAGTGAAAAGCTATTGTAGACTCTTGATAGTGCTCCATCGTGATTTATCAGCGTGATATGATAGATGCAGATAATTTTTATAATACTTTTAAATTTTGATAAACACCAAAATATTAGTTTCTGTAGTGGATGGTATTTTAAAGGAATCGAACAGGATAACTTATGTTAGAGAAGGTTTTTTTAAGTAAGAAAATATGACAAGATATGGTAGCTTGATTTTCATAGGCTTGAGATGCTTAGAGTGGATTATTGGATAAATTTCATGTCCTCTCTTCAACAAGGTTCAAACCAAAATTTAGACACACAAGTCTAAAATGCTACGTTGCTACAAGATTCTCGTTTCTGTGTAATTTGTCGTTGTGGGACCTCTATAGCTGAGGTCATCTCCTGTTATCAAACTTGGGTATATCGGAACAAGTCTACCCTTGCCTTCTCTTTGGGAAATTTGTGTACAGCTTGCAATATACTTTGGGAATATTATCGAAACTATTGGATCACCAATGGTTGCACTACAAATGGTTTAGGAGAAGATCCATCATGTTCATGATGAGTTCATGGGATTTGTTGTTCCTTATGCACATTGGTCAAAGGTGTTGATACCGGGCAATCCCTATATTTTTTGCAGTGGCAATTGCTCTAGGACATAAAAATTTCATGTCTGCATCTAGCTTCCTTGTACATTTAGGTAGCACGCAATTTGAATAAGTATTTCAATTTGTATGTTTCATCCAGTCAATGTTATGAGAATCTACTCCCATATCTCAAATATGGGCTTTAATAATTGTTGAGTTATCAACTACTAGTCATTTCTTTTGAAACATTGAGTGTGACTTTGATTTTCCTATAGTTTACCTATCATACGCTATGTAGTGTGAATATTATATTCATAACATGACAATCCATGGCAAAATTTTCAATTTTAGTCTTGTTTTAAATGAGGATGTTACAAGAGATAAAATAATTACTAAGCCAATAGATTTATGTTAGCTTAAAAATATTTATGTCCCTAGTTTTTTATAACCGGGTTTGATATCTATCCCTTCTATTCCTCCTCAATTATCTCTTTAGATAGTATTTTACTCTTATGTCTCTATTTGATCTAAGGAGAAAATATTTAGTGGAAGTGTCTCTATGCCTTAATGGTGCAATTTTAAGCTCTGGTTGAATAATGGGGGATGCAACAAGGGCTGAAGTTTCTGGAGGTAGATTTCATCCTTCATCAAGAGTCGTTTTTGCGAGGTTTTGAGATTACCTATTAGTGATCTCTCACCATACTTATCGACCAAGAGGGTGTGGGATAGTTGTGTAATAGAAGGATCCAAAGACTAATATATTTACTTACAAGAGCTATGAGAATAGGGTGTCAAGAAGACAGATATTAGTAGAAGGAAGAATCATGAAGGAGAAGATTAAGAAGTTTAATTAGGTTCTACAGGTATGGCTCGAATATTAATAAGTTTAATTAGGCTCTACAAGTATGGCTCTTGTCCCCAGGGGTTTCTACATTGGATTGAAATCGATTCTTTAATTTATGAAACCTAAAAAGGAAAAAAAAAAAATAGTACCACTAATATATGGAATAGAGGAAGAGGTAAAGAGTACCTAACGAGAGAGATGAAAGAAGCATCAAATATCCCTGGTATCAAGATTGGTTATCTACATGGTTTGAGGATTGATCCCCATAAATATATGCATGATTAATCTTTATCCAAGCTCTCATGAGATGAAATATCTCATGGCCACTTACTACCATGTATAAATAATAAAACAGAGGAACACACACAACAAGTGAGAGAATTCTCATGCTCTGGTTATCATTGAAAGGAAAATTAGGTACATTTATATTTGTAATGCTCACCTATAAACTAGGAGCATAATCCTTCAATTGTGGATCTTATGATCCAAAAATAATGTCTGGTAAAACAAACTCTCGAATACAACTCATAGACGTTTCGAGATTATTCTAACATCTCCATTTAATGGAGAAACAAATTTTCTATGACACCTAACTTGCTTCTAAAAATTTCAAAATTGAGTTTACCAAGAGGCTTGGTAAATATATCAGCCACATTATCATTGGTATTACAAAATATCAAACCAATTTCATTTGATTCAATCTTCTCTCTCACAAAGTGGTGTTGTAGCTCAATGTGTTTTGATCTTGCATGATATATTGGATTGTGTGCCAATTTGATAGCACTTTGATTGTCACATTTGATGTATATTGGGCCATGTTTCTCCTCTTCGACATATGTAAGAATTCTCTGCAACCAAACAACTTCACAGGTGGCATTGGTCAAGGCTCTATACTCTGATTGTGTTCACGAAAACGAAATAGTAGGCTGCTTCTTGCTACTCCATGATCCAACTCCCGATCCTATATGAAATGCATAGCCTGAGGTAGATCTTCTATCATTAGGGTTTCCTGCCCAATCTAAATCAGAAAAATCTGTCAGTCCCACATCAGATTCATCAATATACATAATGCCAATATTTATTGTTCCTTTCGAGCATCAAAGTACTTTCTTTGTAGCTTTTCAGTGACTCTCTGAAGGCTTAGCCATGAATTGACTAAGGATTCTTACTGAGTATGCAATGTTTGGCCTTGTAGTGGTGAGGTAGTTCATACTTCCCACCAACTAACGATATAAAGTACCATCTGGCTCTTTAGATCCATCTTCATTGTACAACTTTGCATTCTGTTCTAAGGGAGTTGACATAGCTTTACATTCACTCATGTTGAACCTTTTAAGAATTTCTTTTGTGTATTTACTTTGAATGATCAATGTTTTATGACACTCTCTCCAAACCTCAATTCTGAAACAATAATGCAATTCACCAAGATCTTTCATTTCAAATTCTTGAGACAACTGAATTTTAATCTCTTCAATTAACTTGCATGAACTTCTTGTAATAATGAGATCATCCACATATAAAGATATTAAAGAAACATTTCCTTCTTCATCTTTCTTAACATACAGGTTAAGATCATTTTTGCTTTTCACAAACCCATTCTGATAAAATAAGGTATCTATCTTTACATATCAAGATCTCGGTGCTTGTTTCAAACCATATAATGCTTTTCTTAACCTGCAAACTAGATGCTCATGTCCCTGCTTGAGAAACCCTTCATGTTGAACCAAATAAACCTCTTCCTTTAAATCACCATTTAGAAAAGCAGATTTTACATCTAATTGATGTAATTTCCAATTATGTTTTGTAGCTAAGTAAATTAGTACTCTAATTGTATTCAATTTAGCTACTAGTGCAAAAGTATCTTCATAATCAATTCCCTCCTTTTGTGAATATCCTTTTGCAACTAATCTTGCCTTATATTTTTCAATGCTATCATTTGCTTTAAATTTAGATTTATACAACCATTTTCTTCCAAAAGGGACTTTGTTTTCAGGTAGTTCAACTAACTCTCATGTTTGATTTTTCATAAGGGAATCATATCATTTCTCCACTCTTCATGTTCTTTAGCTTGAATATAGTTTACAGGTTCTACAACATTCATTACATGAGACATCAATGTATAGCCTTTATACCTTATAGGTGGTTGAGTTTGACGTGATGACCTCCTTGGTCCTTCACTACTTTCATCTCATCTCCTTCTCTGTGGTGATTCTTCTCCACTTGTTGTATCCTAACTGCTTGAAGTGTCCATACTGATTTCATTTCACTCTTGAATCTGTACATGTTCATGTTCCTGTTTAACCATTTCATCTATTTTGACATGTTTATCACTATCATTATTCCAAGAATCTACATCATTCATTGTATCAACTCTATCTTCATTCTCATGAAACATCACATATATACTTGCAAACAATTTATGTGAACTGGGATCAAACAATTTGTATGCTTTTTTATCAATACAATACCCAATAAAAGAACACTTGATTGACGTTGCATCAAGTTTTATTCTCTCATCCTTTGGAATATGTGCAAAGGTAGTGGATCCAAATACTCTCAAATGACTGACATCAGGTTTATAACCATTAAGAATCTTAAAAGGAGTTTGAAAATCTAATTTCTTAGTTGGATTGTGATTCTTTAAATAAACAACAATGTTAATGGCTTCTGCCCCAAAACCATTAGAAATTGTTTTACCTTGAAGCATACTGCAAGCACACTCCACCATTGTTCTGTTCCACCTCTCAACAACACCATTTTTCTGAGGTGTATGAGGTACAATAAACTTTTGTTGGATCCCTGAAATTTACAATAACTTTTAAATGCACCCGATGTATATTCACCACCGTGATCAGATCTCGGAACTTTAATAAATTTGCCTATTTTTTTTTCAATCATAGTTCTGAATTCTTTAAAGTACTCAAATACATCACTTTTTATCCTTATGAAATAGAGCCATGTATATCCATATCTATCATGAAAAAAAATAAGAAAGTAGGAAACACCACCAAGTGACCTAGTTTGCATAGGTCTGCATACATCAATATGAATTAATTCAAGAATATTTTTTTGTCTTTTCTCCGTATGAATCGGAAAAACATCTTTATGTTGTTTACCAAGTGCACATGCTTCACATGGAAAATGCTCATTCTTCATAACAGGAAGACCTTCTACCATAGTTTTTCATTGTAACAACAACAAATCATTGTAATTGAGGTGCCCATACCTATGGTGCCATAACTCTTCTGTTGACATTGTTGGGGAAGTCAATGCAACATGATGTTTCATTGTCACATCCTACTTACACAATCTACCAACCCTGGTACTTGTGGAAACAACCCTGTAGTGATTATGGATATCTTTCACAACACACCTAAACTTACCAAATTCCATTGTTATATTATTATCAGTGATAGTTGAAACATATATCAAATTCTTTTTAATACCAGGAGCATACATCGCATTATGAATATGTCTCAATTTTCCATTAGGTAAGTTCACACTTATTAATCCATAGCCTTGGACTTTATGTGATATTTTATCTCCTAACTAAATGTGTGTGCCATCAAATTTCTCATAATATTCATCATACAAATATTTATTACAGGTCATATGAGATTATGCACCAAAATCTATGAACCATACATTCTCATCATCAGTTTCAGCAGACAACACAGCTTCAGAAATAAACGACTTAAGGTTTTTAAATCCATCATTGACTGAAGTGTCTTTATGCACATAATTTCCATTAAGCCTTTTATATCTCTGATTTGATTCATGATTCTTTCTTATATAACAATATTTAGCAAGATGTCAAAGTTTTCCACAATAATCACATTCAACATTTCTCTTAACATAAGAATTAGGATGTGTCATACCTTTCTTCTTTGCTTGAAATTGGCCTCTGTTCTTATCCCACGATTTACCTCAGTATGATCTTTTACCTTTTGCAATCAAGGCCAAATCTGAGCCACTTGAGTCCTGATCATAGTTCTTCATTATTTCTTCTTCTTGAAGGAGAATACCAGCCAATTCATCAAACGTAGGGGGCATTGGCTTAGCTGAGAGTGGTGAAATGAAGACCTTATAATCTTGCACTAAACCCTTCAAAGAAATTGTTACTAAATCATTACTGGAAACCTTTTCACCAATGTCAACCAACTTATCACTTAAATCTTTAATTCTGGAAATAAAATTACTCATGCTTTCATTGGCTTCCATTTTGATAGATACTAGCTTAGTTTTTAAAAATGAGATCTGGTTTCCATTAGAGGTTTCGTACAAACCTTTGAGAACGTCCCACATCTCTTTAGAAGTTTTACAATTCCTTATATGAGGAATGGTGTTGTCCTTTACGGACATACGCACCAACACTTTCATCTCTTGCCTATCCCAATCTGGAATCAAGGCAACAATAGTGGGTTTGATCTCATCACCTTTGACAATCGTCCATAGGCTATATTCCTAGAAAATGGTGGTCAACTTAAACTTCCACTTTACATAGTTCTCTCCATCAAGTTTAGTGGACTCATTTAAATATGAGACAGCAAGAGGATTAGCCATATTCTCTAACAAATAATTCGATGATTATTTGACAATTGAAGGGAAAAAAAATTAAATAACTGACTTACACCTCAGCAAACTTAAATCTTGGTGATTCGATGGCTCCATAGCATGCAACGAACAATGATTATCGATGTAGAAACCAATTGCATACAGGTGCGAACAGGATGGAAGGGAAACTAATCAAAATCGAATTGAGGGAGAGCACAACGCAAATAACAGACTCTATCTGCGATGGAAGCTACAACAAATTGTGGCAGTGACAACAAATTACAAATTCCAGCGCAAGTTGAAAATTGCAAATTAAAGTTCACACGCAGTTGTATTTATCACAACATGAAACACTCCTCAGCATAAACCCACACAAAGTAATATCGCACTCTTAGTGATCTTAAGCGTCCACCACTCAACAACACCAACATGCACCTTAGGAGCCCACCAAAAAAATGATCTAGCGACTATGGCAGGAGGTGTACACACCGAGTCACCTATTTCCGCTTCAAATTTTCCATGCAGGAATGGAAAGTACCTATCCTGTTGATGGGATGACGACCCACAGCTCCTGTATGCACCTAATTTTAGGGACAACGAAATTGCACGCTGCAGTGATGGCCAACAGCTCCTGTATGCACCAACAACAAAAGAAACAGACAATCGACAGCTCCAGCTCACTCATGCTCATGGTTTGGCAAGCGATGTCTTTCTCACCAAACTCCAATTCTCACATCTCCCTTCTCCTGAGCTCTAATACCATAAAAATAATAAAACAGAGGAACGCACACAACAAGTGAGACAATGCTCACACTCTGATTATCATTGAAAGGAAACTGAGGTACATTTATATTTGTAGTGCTCACCTATAAACCAGGAGTAGAATCCTTCAATTGTGGATCTTATGATCTAAAAATAATGTTTGGTAAAACAAACTCTCGAATACAACTCATAGACGTTTCGAGATTATTATAACACCATGATGGCATGATCTTCGAGTCTCCTGAAAAGTTCAATTACTAGTGTGTGTTCCATACATGTTTATTCCATCATAATTTCCCTTAACCTACATCTCCAATGTTTTCCCTTCTTTCACATACTTGGTACTGTATACCACTTGAACCATCATAGTCTACAAACCTTCAACATTGATGGCCTTAGGTAATGGCAAATCCATTCTACACTGGAATTGTACATAGGTAAATGAGTTGAGTAGTCTCGTCATGAGGGTTGGGGTATGTCTAGTACCCTTCACAATTGGTTACACAAAAGGGGTTGGGGTATGTCTCGTACTCTTCATTATTGGTAACACGAAGGGGAATAGGTGGCCTTGCATGCATTGCTACCACCATCAATTAAGCCCTTTTCTCTTTTCCTGCACAAGCACCCCATCTGAGGAAATAATAAAAATATCAATATATGTTAATTTACTATAATATTTTATATAAAATTTAAAATAAAATAATTTTATTTTAAAAATAAGACATCTAATAAATTTTAGAATATTTATAGAAAATTAGTTAAAAACTTGATCTCACTAGCCTCATGTTAGTAATTTATAGTATTTAACCACATCAACTAATTTACATAATTAAATTTTTATAACCACATAAACTAATTCACATAATTAAAATTTTTATATAAAATAAATAAATAGGAATTTATTTTAAATAAAATATTATAGATATTAAAAAGATATTTAAAAAATTAATATTATAGATATTTAAAAAATTAATGTGTTCTTTTTCTTTACGTATTTAATAAATCACAAATTAAGATTACTCTATTATAATACATAATCGATAGGTGAAAGGGAAATATAAACCACTAAAACTTTTATGTACAATATTACATTGCACTTTAAATAATTTTAATTTCCTTTTAAACTTGTAAATGGATACAGGAGTGGTAAGGTGTCAAGGAAGGAAAAAAAACATAACTCCATTAATGTGTTTTGCATTAACATGAGAGCTTCATAAATACAATATAGTTGATTGTTGGTCTTCTTTAACGGATGACTCTTCTTATTACCTAGGAATCTTCATATTTACATTAACATTACAATAATGCAATCCCAATGATTATTTGTTCAACATTCCCTCCTTAATTTGAAGGGGTGTTTGTGAATCCAAACATCATTCTGAACTTTGGAAAAAAAAAATCTTCCAAGCACTTTGGTGAAGATGTCCGCAATTTGCTCATGTGTGGAACAATGTCTCAAGTGAATAGTTTTGGCCTCTACATGGTATCGAGTCAGGTGATGCTTTGTTTTGGAGTTCTTTATTTGATCATTGAATCTAGGATTCTTGGCCAACTTGATTGCAGAAGTATTTACAACTAGAAGAGGATTATAATTTACTTGTTTTTCCTGCAAATATTCAAGTATTTTCCCGAGACACACAATCTTCTTCGTTGCTTATGTAGGTGCCACATATTTTTCCTTTGTTGTGGAATTTGTTCGAACTGATTGTTTTCTTTAGAAGACAATTGTTGATCCAAGACTCGTGAGATATTTTCAAGTTCACACTCTATTATATTTATCCCCAACAAATTCTAAATCAGTATATCTGATCAGATTAAAGTCATCCACCTTAGAGTATCTGAGTCCAAAATCTTGAGTTCCTTTCAAGTATTTTATAACCCTTTTATAGCAGACCATTGTCCTTCACAAGGCTTTTGCATGGACCTAGAAGTAATCTCAATAACAAATGAAATTTCTAGTTTAGTGGTAGTAAGAGAGATAAGACTTCTCACAAGTTGTCTATACTTTGTTGTATCCTCAAATTCATTCCCTTATTTTGATGTGAGTTTCAAATTATGTTCCATTGGAGTAGAAACATAATTACACTCCTCCATGCTAAACTTTTTCAATAGTTCTCCGATGTACTTCTTCTGGGAGATGAATATGTACTTTGGATTTTGAATCACTTCAATGCTCAAATAGTAGTGAAGATGTCCCAAATATGTCATCTCAAAACCCTTCTTAAACTCTTCCTTTATGGATGCAATGTAGTTTTCATTGTTCCATGTTGTCAACAAATCATCTACATATGCTACAAGATATACAACAATTTTTCCAACTTTATTGAAAAACAAAGTTGCATTGTCAAGATTGAAATGATTGAAATTCAATTTCAAAAGATCCTTAGTTAATTTTTCATTCCATGCTTATAGTGATTGTTTCAATCCATATAAGGATTTGATGAGATTTCACACCTTATATTATTGTCCCTCCACAAATCCTTTTAGATGAGACATGAAAACATTCTCTTTCAATTCTCCATTCAAAAAAGTACTCTTCGCATCCATTTGATGATTTTTCCATTCATTCTATGCTGCAATGGAAAATAGAGTATCGATGGTAGCCCATTTTTTGTGGGCGAAAAGGTCTCATCATAATCAACACCCTTTTTCTGTGAAAATCCTTTTTCCATGAGCCTTTCTTTGTGCTTGTCAATTGAACCATCTCATATGTACTTGTTCTTGAATACCCACTTGCAACCAATTGGTTTGTTTCTAAATGGAGGGTCCACCAACTTCTAGGTATCATTTTTTATGAGAGCATCATATTCCTTCTCAATGCCTTCTTTCCATTCATCGTGAGAAGTGGTTTCTTCAAAGGAATTTAGTTCAAGGTTAGTAGATAAATTCAACTCACCATCATATGAAACAACCATGTCATCTACATCACCTGAGTTTGAATTATCTATATTACCTCCATCTTATCTTGAGGACGTTTTGGTTCCTGTCTTTTTGACCTCATCAGGATGAACACTTTCAAGTGTTTTTGTGAGTCATTTTGGAGGACCTTTCTAAGATGGTGTTGAGTTCTCATCAAGTCTCAACTTTTCAATCCTCTCGATCACAACATCCAAATGAACTTCAGGTTCTAATGAAGTGGCAAGAACTTCTTCATGTGGGGAAGATGGTTCTTCAAAAGGGAACTCTAGAGATTCACCCAAGATAGGGATCCCCCCCTTCAACAAGTGGAATCTCATTGTAAAATTCATGATATGTCTTTGCACTAGTGAATTTGTCCAAATGATCAAGCTGCTTCTCAACAATTTCATCATTTGTGGAGTATTCAAGAAAGATTACATCTTTGGAAAGAATTATTCTCTTATTTGTTTCATCATAAAGACACTATTCCTTGGTGGTATTTGAATATCCCAAGAAGATGCAGTTCAGACTCCTTGCATCAAGCATGCTTCTTTTCTCTTTAGGAATCAAGGCATAGCAGGTGGAACCAAAGACCCTGAGATGTTGTACCGAAGGAATGTGGCTATACCACATTTCATATTGAGTCTTATTTTTAAGAGCATGAGATGTACACTTGTTTTTCACGTAAAGTGCACATAGAACTACATTAGCCCAAAACATCAATTTAACAACGCACATAGAACTACATTAGCCCAAAACATCAATTTAACATTCTTGAAAAGTATCATTGAACGAGCCATATTACAAATTTCTCTCACTTAAATTACATTTATTGAGACGATAAGGGTAAAAAAATTACATCAAATATAGAATTAAAATCTAACACATGACTTCCATGCTTGGATACGAGTGCTTTTTCTTCACCTAAGTTATAGTTTTGAACTCATGCAAGACAAAAGTAATATTAAATTATTTTTTTGTATGGTAATGTAGTTGTTGATAATGTGGTTGTAAATATTTTCCTTTCCATGCGATACAATTCTTTCCTTTACATATCGCAAAGATTGTTTTTTCCTTGTGATAGAGTTTTTCACTTTGTGTATCAAACAAATATTTATTTTCTCACGACATGGGTTTTTATTCCATATAATAATAATAATAATAATAATAATCGAATTTTAAGGTCGTGACCAAGCCAAACACCAAATTGGTGTATGACACCCCCTTGTTTGTGGGATAAGGGAACCCCTCCACACACTGATTTGATTGTTAATGTCTACGGAGGTGTACATGCCCTACCCCCCTTTGGATTATAACCTATGACCTCCTAGAAGGAAAAACATGTTCTTAACCATTAGGCCCACTCAAGATGTACCTAAAACACTTTTAGTCGTGACTTATCTCATCCTTGAAAAATTTCCTCAGTGACAACAAAGGGAAATCTTTTCTTCTTTTTCTTCGAAGGAAAATTTTCATTTATCGCATATTTAATAAGTTTCCTTTATTAAGCCATATCACACTGAAAAATGTTTTAGTCTCAACAAATTTTATCATAGGGAAGTTTCATTCTGTGCAATATGTCATGTCGCTTCAAAGTTCCTATCTTCACAACAAGGGAAAACTCTATTAGAAACTTTTCCAAAATACTTGGCCAAAAATTCCTTTTTGAATCTTCCAAAACTTTACTTCTTTGCGATGTATCACACTTAAACTCTCTTTCTTTGTGAAATGATGCATTGCTAAAAGTTTCTTTTTTGTGTGAAATGGCACATCGCTAATTTTTTTTTTTTATCTTTGTGACATTTTGCATGAGCCAAAAGTTTATTTTCACACAACACAAAAGTTTTCTCTCTTGCAATGTATCCAAATTAAAATATATTTCCTTGCCACGAATTGTAACATTCAAAACTTTATGTCTTTGTGATGTTTCACATTCCTCAAAAGTTTCATTCTTCTCGATACATCACAATAGTTCAATCTTTATTTCTCTATGAAGTTTTGGATTTCTCTAAACTTCTTTCCCATGTTACACACTGTACTTCCCAAAGTTTTCACCATTGTGACACATCACTGCAAAAGTTTATTTTTGTGTGAAAAAAACTTTTCTCTCTTGCGATGTATCACACTTAAAATATCTTTCCTTGTGACATATTGCAGTGTTCAAAGTTTCTACCTTTTCGATGTGCGATGTTTCACATTCTTGAAAATCTTTATTCTCTGCAATACATCACATCACTTTATAGTTTATTTATCCATGAAATTTTAGATTTCTCTAAAGTTATTTCTTGTAAGACACATTGCACTTCCCAAAATTTTCACCATCATGACATATCGTGCCAAAAATAGTTTTGCATCAGATCAGTTCAAAGTTTATTTCTGTTAGAGATAATGATTTCATTAATGTTGTACTAAGTTTGGGGATTTGGCTTGAGATATTGTAGGAGATTGTTGAGATATTCTCTCAACCTACATCTCCATATTTGGAGTTAGTTGGATCTCACTCCAACTATATATACTTTGTATCTGACTTTAATTGGGTAATATACAAATTATTATTTTGTGTGTAATTGTTGTGCAATGGTCACTCTCCGAATTTCTATTTTGGTATAAAAGCTGGTGTGGGATTGACTCCCTCACGGGAGGGCCCAAAAATATGTGAGAAATGTGAGATATTTTGTGTTGTACATAGATTAGGTTAGAATGTGTGTGAATAGATTGCTTATTTCTTGTGTGAATTTTTTACAGTTAGTGAAGCATAGATTGTTGTGATTCATTAGTTGAATTAGCCAACCATTTGCATAGATAAATTGACCAATGCAAAGATTTCGATTAGAGAATATATCGCAGAATATCTGAGCAATGGTGTGAAACTTCAAGCTATTGCCCAGTTGATGTCGAGATTAGAAGGAGTCGTCACCACTGTGTGAGGGAATAACTGTCGGTTAGGTTAAATAGTTGCTTGCAAAAGAAATGACATAATACAAAAGACAAAGACATTTTTTGGAGAAATCTAAAGGCCAATACGAAATCAAGAGAGTTGCATATCAGGATAGAATACAATGAGGGGCCAATCTTGAGATGTTTGTCGTCAAACTATTCTAGTTCTCCAAGTCAGTTGATTCCTCGAACTCGTGCGCATCAGTAAATTGAATAAATCCAAAATGAAGGCTGACATAGTGGAAAAGATTGATATGTAGAATTTGTTGTCTTAATTTGTTTGATAGCCATGTGAATTTGTTGCAGGAAACTTTTGCTTCTCGATAATTAAAGATTAGTTATATTGGAATATGAAAGAAGAGGTAGTTCATGGGTGAAAGCATGAGAATTCAAAGGAGGGCATCTGGTTTTTTTAGTGTGTTTATGTTGAAATTTTTTTGTGTATTTGTCTATATGTTTGTGTGCAAATATCAAATAATACAGAACCACAAAGAATAGACCAATAAATGTTTTATGTTAATGTTACCCGTCATGCTCCATAACCATTAGTAACAGGTTGCTCTTCATAAGGTCAAGTTGATGTGACTCATCGCGCTCTGAGAGCGTCAGATATAGGTTATTTTTTATGTAAGGTCAAGTTGTGAAACTAACTGCTGAAGACATTTAGTATCAAGATCATTCTCCTAGGTATCTGTGGATAGCCAAAAGAAAAATATTCACAGATGGAAATGTATCCATAGGATGGTTCAGTATCAATATTGTCCTTCGAGAGGTCAAGAAGCATCCATTCTACAAAGAATGTCAAAAATGGTTAGAATATTTTGTACTTTAAATGTGTCAAATGGGAATCTCGAATGTGTGTAGAAGAAAAGAGTGGAAGACGAAAGATTTAGAGTGGGTGTAAGCACTGATGAAGACCAGTCAGATAAAGACAAATGACAAATTTTGTAATTGTGATTTCAATATTGTAAGTTTTTTTAATGTAAGCATTAAAGGGGGTGTTAGAGATAATGCTTTCATTAATGTTGTACTAAGTTTGGGGATTTGGTTTGAGATCTTGTAGGAGATTGTTGAGATATTCTCTCAACCTACATCTCCATATTTGGAGTTAGTTGGATCTCACTCCAACTATATATACTTTGTATCTGACTTTAATTGGGTAATATACAAATTATTATTTTGTGTGTAATTGTTCTGCAATGGTCACTCTCCCAATTTCTATTTTGGTATCAAAGCTGGTGTGGGCTTGACTCCCTCACTGGAGGGCCCAAAAATATGTGAGAAATGTGAGATATTTTGTGTTGTACATAGATTAGGTTAGAATGTGGGTGAATAGATTGCTTATTTCTTGTGTGAATTGTTTACAATCAGTGAAGCATAGATTGTTGTGATTCATTAGTTGAAGCAACCATCAATTTGCAGAGGTAAAATTGACCAATGCAGAGCTTTCGATTAGAGAATATATCGCAGAATATTTGAGCAATGGTGTGAAAATTCAAGCCGTTTCCTAGCTGTTGTTGAGATTAGAAGGAGTCGTCACCGCTGTGTGAGGGAATAGCTGTCGATCAGGTTAAATAGTTGCCTGCAAAAGAAATGACAGAATACAAAAGACAAAGACATTTTTTGGAGAAATCTAAAGGCCAATACGGAATCGAGGAAGTTGCAGATCAGGATATAATACATTGAGGGGCCAATCTTGAGATGTTTGCCATCAAACTATTCTAGTTCTTCAAGTCAATTGATTCCTCGAACTCATGCGCATTAGTAAATTGAATAAATCCAAAATGAAGGCTGACATAGTGGAAAAGATTGTTATCTAGAATTTGTTGTCTTAATCTGTTTGCTAGCCACGAGAATTTGTTGCAAGAAACTTTTTCTTCTCGATAATTAGAGATTAGTTATATTGGGAGATGAAAGAAGAGGTAGTTCATGGGTGCAAGCATGAGAATTCAAAGGAGGGCACCTGCTTTTTTTAGTGTGTTTATGTTGAGATTTTTTTGCGTATTTGTTTATATGTTTGTGTGCAAAAATCAAATAATACATAACCACAAAGAATAGACCAATAAATTTTTTATGTTAATGTTACCCGTCATGTTCTAGGAGCATTAGTAACAAGTTGTTCTTCATAAGGTCAAGTTGATGTGACTCATCGTGCTCTGAGAGTGTTAGTTACAGGTTATTTTTTATGAAAGGTCAAGTTGTGAAACTAACTGCTAAAAACATTCAGTATCGAGATCATTCTCCTAGGTAACTGCGGATAGCCAAAAGAAAAATATTCACAGATGGAAATGTATCCATAGGATGGTTCAGTATCAAGATTGTCCTTCGTGAGGTCAAGAGACGTCAATTCTACAAAGAACGTCAAAGATGGTCAGAAGCTTTTGTACTTTAAATGTGTCAAATGGGAAACTCAAATGTGTGGAGAAGAAAAGAGCGAAAGCCAGAAGATTCAGAGTGGGTGTAAGTGATGATGAAGATTAGTAAGACAAAGACAAATGACAAATTTTGTAATTGTGTTTTCAGTATTGTATTTTTTTTTAATGTAAGCATTAAAGGGGGGTGTTAGAGATAATGCTTTCATTATTGTTGTACTAAGTTTGAGGATTTGGTTTGAGATCTTGTAGGAGATTGTTGAGATATTCTCTCAACCTACATCTCCATATTTGGAGTTAGTTGGATCTCACTCTAACTATATATACTTTGTATCTCACTTTAATTGAGTAAAATACAAATTATTATTTTGTGTGTAATTGTTGTGCAATGGTCACTCTCCCAATTTCTATTTATTTCTCCATAACATTTCAAATTTCTCTAAAGTTCTGGTTGGTGAGACACGTTGAACTTCCCAAAATTTTCACCATCATAACATATAGTGCCATAAATAGTTTTGGGAAAAGTAATTTTGTTGTGATACCAAAAAGCGTCCAAACCTATCACATTGAACACCAAATGTTCATAAAAGTGCCACAAATGCATTATTTTTCTTTTTAAAGACTAACAATGCTAACATTCTATGTTAATGATATCCAACCAATATTATAATGTAAATAGTAATAATAAACAATAATAACCAAAGTAATAATAATATACTAAGTAATAGTAAATATGATATATAATAGTGTGTATTTTTGGTTTTTATTAATTTACTTCACTTTGATTTTTTTTAATATTTAATATCTAACATCACCCTAATCGGATAACTTCTTCCCCTGTAAAGCACCTCACAACCCAATGAAAAAGAAATATAAAGCACTAAATTTTTTACAAAATATTAAAAACAAAATTATACAACATTTTAACCATAGTCTCAAACAATATTGCTAATTATTTTCTTATGATTTTCTTTAAGCTAAGTAAGAGAGACACGTACAGGACTTTAAGCTTCTTGAGTTGGGATAGCCAGCGTGGAACACTACCACTCAAGTTGTTGTGGTGTAGATGTCTGCACAGCCAGGGAATTAAGATTAAAAGACGGACAAAGTATCGATCTTATTTGACTAGGATTAAAAGACGGACAAAGTAAACGTTTATGTTTGACGCTGAGAAGAAAGCACTTACAGTCTCTCCAACATAGTTAAATTCGAAAAATTTGGCAATGCTCCGACCAGCTGATTATCGGCAAGGGACCTAGTAATTTCAAACGACGAATGGATGAATACAGTACCAGTATAATATTGACATGGATACTTTTTTATTTTTTAATAGCTATGAGTATTTGAACTTGAAAAAATATAATACCGCTTACACGTTAACTAATGCGGTCAACTGTCCAATATCTGCAGGTAATGTTCCTCTCAAATTCCTTCCAGACAAATTTCTGACAACAGGAGTATTATCATAAACTCTTACAATTTCACATCCAGCTATAAATTATAACTCAAACTGTATACAAATGAAAGGATGAAACTTACAATTCCGATATTCTGATGTTCGATGATGTGTTATCACAGCGAATTCCTTCCCACTGGATCAAATAGCAAGGATCTGAAATCCAATCTTTTATGCCAAACCTGCTTTTGATCCCGTCAAGAGGTTCAACTGCAATTTAATAACTACATGGTTAGACATTGAACTATATATCAGTAATTTAAGTATGGGAAGTTTAGTCAGGGCACTTACTATCTTGTGAATATGTTGCCGGTTGGGTGTCAACCAGTTTGTAGGACTCATAGGCGCTGATTATAGGACTACTGCTGGAGTTACTGCTCTGCTGGAGTTCAAGTGAGATTGAATCTGTTTCATTGGATAGGAATGTTAGCTCTAGGGCAGAATAATTTTGCACCATAGTAATGATTTCAGACCTCTTTTCCCCATTTATCAYGACGTAAAAAGATCTCCCTTCAGACATATTTAGCTTTTCGATCTCTGCCAAATATATAAGCAGTAGTGATTTCCTCCCGTTCGGTTCTCCAACGATGATCGGAAACGCTGAGCTGTTTATGACACATGCAGTTTGCATTACAGCACCGGGGGGGAGGTTTCGGGTATTTTCTGTTGAAATGGGCTCTTCCGAACTTAAAGTCCGGASACCATTCAGATGATAAATATTGACAAAAAACTCTAATGACCAGATGCGGTCAAAGTTGTCTTCAGGATACCTGCTTAGTTCAKCATACAAAGTTATTCAGCCCAATCATTAACAAAAAWATATACTGCACAACATGAGTACTGCATCAAAATTGGCCTTTACACATCAAAGTTACTCTAGGCATTTTTATGATCGCTGCGAAAGGTTTCCCTTACCCTTTAATCATTACAAGAAAACCTAGAAAGAAAAACACAAAAACCGATWACAAGAACTGACAGCTGAGCTTGGGATATACTTTTAAATTTTTTTAAAGGACGAACTCTCGAACACACTTTCAAATACGGTTATTTCGCTATTTTCAACGACTATGTCGAAAAATACAGATACAGTTTCTGATAGTGTGGGGAATGATGTAAATTCATAGCTGATAACAACACGAAATGAAATGAATACAAACACTATCAAACTGTAAACATAAAGAAGTTTAAAATGTTTACCTAACCGCCGATTTTCCACCAAAATAAATTCTTTCTAAATATTGCAACGATGTTCCTGGCTTAGCCTGTCTATACATGCCATCTTGGAGGGTCCTCAACTCAATAGCAGTGATAAAGGGATCGTCACTCTCTGAGGTTCTGATCAAGCAAACATACAACACTCTCCCAGAACTAACAAAGATTCTTTCATGATACCATGGATCGTCATATGGGGCTGTTATGTTGCTGAAAGCCAACATACCCAATGTCTCAATAGAGAGTATGAAGCTTGGAAATTGTTTGAATCCACTGTAATTACCTATGGCAAACCATGTTCTTAAGAGGTAAGGCACGTTGGGGGCCACTGGCAACTCATAGCAAGACTTTTTCAGAGGTTTTGGGAAAAACCGTAGATTATGCAAGTACGAACCGTATGCTTTTTCAGAGACATCCCCTATATTTGCTATCTCACCGACGTCTATGTAATTAGCATCAGTGACCCAACTTATATTGTTTGRGGCAGTGTGATTTCTTTTACCTCCGCAATCAATACTCAGAAATCCTGGGATTCAAAATTTAATTCGTCAACGAAAGAATTTGTTGTCGATCAAAAGAATAAAATGAACACTCAATAAGSGATTTGCGCTCGAGTGACTGGATTCAATGATGTTTCGAAACTAAACAAAACGGAAACAACAAAATATTGGTCCTTCAATTCTAAAATGAKCAATARTACCTGGTTGAGCAATAACATCAACAAACAATAACAGCACGCTCATAGGCAGCCAAAGGGCCCATATTCTGTAACTCATTTTCACCCTCGTTATGAATGGGAAGGATTCCGACATGCGATAGATTCGTGCTTTTCTGGGAAGTTACGTGCAAATAAAAGCAGAGCTGTACTATTCTCTAAGTAGATGGGATCTGGTCTGGTTTTTGCAGACTCGATCCCCGTTTTTCACAACGAAAACCAGATGGTCTTTTCAATATATTTTTTCTAGGCTTTCAGTGTTCCAAAAGTTATTTTAATGTAATTTAAAAATATAAATATAATAGTGACTTCATCGATCTCCGTGTTTCATTGTGAAAAAACTGATGGTCTTCTTTATTTTTTCTACTTTTGAAAAGAAGCTTCCAGCATCTATGTGATTTTAATTTCATGTTAAAAATTTAAATATAGTAGTGATTTTATTAAATCTGTATTTTGATTATGTTTATGTGAATAAAAGTGAACGTTTCTTATAATTTGGGATTTTCAACCTAAAATAAAAATAATAAACCGTTTTAATCTAAAATTAAGTTTTTAATATTATAATTTTAAGAAATTATATATATGGATTTACATCCAGCGGAACGGTTTCGCCGAAAAATCTAGCGGAACTGTGGCGCAATCCTCGCAGCGTTTGAGTTGCTCGAGGGCCGTCTGTCAATGCAAGGATGCAGTGATTGTTGGTGTCGATTATAATCCTGCAACACGTGTATATATTAAAAGGGATCCATTAACAGCCTCATAACCTAACAATGCATGCAATCGTGCAGCAGGATTGAGTGGGCCGTCATGGCGGTAGTTTGCAACTATTAGTCTCAGAAAGAAATACAAGAAGAGTGGAAGCGATGAGATGCAGCTGATGTTCTCTTATCATGGCTGTCAGAATGCAACTTTTGAATATTCGAGTCCTGCACTGTGTCGACTATGCTTATGATTCGAGCTTCGTCCGCTTGGATTTGAAGGAATTTTTTATGTTTCCGTCATCATTTTATTTCTTGGCTTAAATGGTTGTATACTAGCATAGTCATATATAATTTATCACTGATAAACGCAGAAAGACTATATAATTTCTCTCCTGTGTCTGCTAAGGTTTCAGGTTAATTGCATTGAGTACGTGGCATCCAACCCTCTTTGTAAGCTATGTAAATGGCAGCTAAATGATCAGAATCCATCTGGAAAGTTACAAGAAGTATTTCAGTACAGATGTGACAGACGGATGGTTACCTGGGCATTTATTTAGATGTTATGGTTTAATTTTACTTAATCATTTTACTAAGAATATGCCAGCATCTTCAATGAATAACCATCAAATTAGGGTTTAAGGTTAAATAAGGTTAAAAGATCATTAATTGTGCCCATTGTCAATAAATAATAAGTGTACGGCCTTTCGACCTAACAATCTTTTCTTCAGTTTGAATCGACTCAACGTTTGAAATTTTACGTCATCGTTTTATTTTTCACATAAATTTCCATGAATTATACTCGGATTCGAAAGACTGTAAGTTCTTGTGTTCGGATTGACGGAATCTTTGAATTTTCTTGTTTTTGCAGGCCCGCGTTCTAGAAGGTTTGGCAATGGAAGGGGAGACGCATTTTCTCAGGCATCCCGTACGTCGCAACGCTGCTCAAGTTTCAACTGCCAGATCTTGGTGTTCTACGGCATTCCCATCGTGCATTAGAACAGAATTCTCGTGGCGACGGTAACGGAACAGGAGTCGTTTTGGAGATCATTTACGTTACGATGTTCATCTATTGCGCCAGAGACACTAGGGTAAGCAAGCCTCTGTAATTGCGTCAATATTTTCTTGATGGGAATTCTGATAAATCTGTCAATTGATCTCCGTTTACTGCAGCTGAAGATGGTGAGAATGCTTGCTGTTGTCGCGGTGTTCTTCTCGGCAGTGGTGGTGCTCACACGCACAGACGTGCGACAGGCGTTCGTTAAATTGTCGGGCTTCTCGTCGTGGTATTTGGTACCTGCATGTATGCCTCTCCCTTCCGCCATGGTAAGTATTTTCAGTCTCGATCATCTCGCGGAGGCTGAGATTAAAGATCGATCGGATTGGTGACCTGGACTAATCTGCGGCTGTCCAGTTAAAGCACCGTTTCTGGTCACCAGACACTGCAGTCTGCCATTATAGCGTTTATGTCTTTTGCTTATGCAAATCGTGTTTTAAAATTTGTTTCCCGTTCTTAGTAAGTGAGTTCTCGGTTCGAATCCTGCGGAATGCTTTTTATTAGTATTGTGGTCTTGTTTTTCGGTATCGCCTAATGATTATACGGATTTTGATTAAAACCAACAGCTAGCACGGTTGATTTATTGACTGTTTTGCGCGCTGAGGTGACTGAAAAATCTTCATGTGTCGTATCTTTATTTTTAAAATAACATGTTGAGTTCCATACAATTTTATAATATTGATATTAGAACTTCGAATTTTGATGTCAGATACAAATGGAATGTTCTTGGATCTGGGATTCTGATTGCTATCCATTTAAATTATGGATAAAGACAAAAATTGAATAGTTAAACTTCCTTTGTTTCCTATCATAGTACATGATTTGAATCAATGGTATAAATGAGAATTATATTAAGTATTTTATGATGTGAGCGATTTTTATGCTTTCTAACTAGATATCCAAGGGATTCAAAAGTAGGGTAAATAAATTTTCCAAATTAAAGATTATATATGTATGAGGGTATTGTCTAAATATCAGCGAATGATGAAATCACAAATTTTTGTTGTTTGAAAAGTATTTTTGAAATCACAAATTTTTGTTGTTTGAAAAGTATTTCTCATTATATAAATGAATTTAGTTTTTTGAAAACACAATACTTGGAGACTTGGATTATACAAACTTAATCACTAAAATATGTAGATCCAACAATTTTTCACCAAATTTTAAGAATAAATAAATAAATAATATAAAAAAAGCAATCTTTAAATTAAAATTATAAATGTTTTTAAAATTATTTAATAATTTAAATTAAAAAATAAATAAAATAATATTTTTTATTTTATTTTTCATTTTTATTAAAAATAAAATAATAATTTGTTTTAACTTATTTTTCTTTTTTCAATTTATTTATAAAATTCCATATATATTATTACCACATCAACCTAACTTAATCTAAAATATTTATTTTTAATTTGTACGTGTCAATACCATTCTTATAAAAATATGTGTATAATATAATGTCCATCCTAAACAAAATGGACAACTAATAAGTGCGATGCTTAATTGTTTTAAAATCTTAAATCAATGTATAAGTCATGTTATGTGTTATGTTGAAATTTATATTAGAAATCTCTGATATTTATGATTATATTTTGATAATTTAAAATGGTAAAAATAATGTTATTATAGTTGATTTTTTAAAATGAATATTTAATGTAAAAAAAAAAAAAGATTTTTAATGTATTTTTTCATAAGTCTTATACATAGAAACCATCTTATAAAGTGTTTGATAATTATAGTTATATTTTTTATTATATTATGTTGAATTTTTATGAACTTAAATGTTTTAATAATGAATTTTAATTTTTATAAACTTAAATGTTTTAATAATGAATTTTAATAATTAAGGAAAAAATTTGAAAAAAAATTTAATCTAAAATTTAAAATTTATGTGTGTTGATACAATTTTAAGTCAGTCAAATTTGTCTTCTTGTCCATTTTTACCATCAATTTCAAATAGGTCCTTCCCAAAATTATCAATTTGTTAAACAACACTGAATCAATGGAGTTAAAATATCTCTAGGAATAGATATGTATATCATATGCAAAAAATATAACCAACCATATGAAAATATTGACCAATACCTATTTATTGACACATGTCTATATCCGATATGTATATGGATATGATTATGAATAGATATATAAATTCGCTATATCTAGAATATAATGGTAAGATCTATCCATATTCAAGTATGAATGAGTCTAAATAAATATATATATTTATTTATTTCTATTTAGACCTATCTTATATCATCTGAAATAGATATAGAGCTTTCTATCTGTTCTGCAATTGAACAGATCCAAACCTATTTATTAAATCTAATTTATGAACTTAAATGTTTTAATAATGAATTTTAATTTTTATGAACTTAAATGTTTTAATAATGAATTTTAATAATTAAGGAAAAAAATCTGAAAAAAACTTTAATCTAAAATTTAAAATTTATGTGTGTTGATACAATTTTTATTGAAATATTTGTATAATATAATGTATTTCTTGTTTATTTATCTTTATGTGTGATTATATAATTTTTATTGAAATATTTGTATAATATAATGTATATAATGTTTGATTTTTTTAATTTTAAATAAATAAAAAATTCAAATTAAAAAAAGTATTGATATTAGTAAATAAAAAAAAAATATTACATATCATTGATGAGAAAATCTCGAACTATCCTCCCCAACCATAGAACCAACAAAAAACATTCGTGAGTTAAACAGACCTTACATCCCCTTTCATAGTACCATTGCAACCAAACAAAAACAAACCCCAAATTAGAAAATAGACAGAACTTCAAAAGGATCTTCGCCACATCATCCCTCCTTAGCAAAAAACATTTTTTCTTCCTCAATATCCATAGCTTGTTTAGAGAGTATATTTGCTTCCAAATTAAACTCCCTGTAGATATTGTAATACCCATGTTTCCACCAGTTTGTAAATATAACTATAACTGACCAAGATACTAGGGCGGACTAAATATGTGTGAATGTTTGATTTGATGAACCTTTGTAGAAAAGCGTCAATGTATGAATTTTATGTTATTAATAGAAATTGGATATGTGTTGCGCAACTGCTAAAAGGGGGGAGTTTGCCAAGATAGACCATGGATGATATGAGAGAGATGGTGAGGGGAAACCAAGAATGGTTGAGATGACCCTCACTAGATCAGTACCTATTGGGTGTAATTTCTTAGCAGTCCTCTCACCCATAAATGAATTACTAGTCAAGTTGGTATTTGGAAGGCCATCCTTAAGAGTTAATGAGGAGATGGGGAAGGGTACCCATCTGTAAGGCTTCCATGCCTGACCAGAAATTGGGATTCGGACCCACGCAACGTTGTTGAGGAAGGAAAGAAAGGAGGTAATTCGGGGGACAAAGACAGATCTGTAGGGAAGTAGAGTAGAGAAAACAGTCTCTAGAAAAGAGAAGTGAGCATGCTTCGACTTTGGAGTTGAGAGAAAAGTTGAGAAGAAAGATCCTTTTGGCTATAAAATCCATGGGTAGGGTCTCACTACAAGTTGATAAACGAGGCAGACGAGTGACTGAGGAAGTTCTCGCATAGACCTCCTTGCTTAGTGTAGAGGAATCAGGTTTCCAAGATCATGTGGGAGGAGGAGAGTAACCTCCATCCCTGATTGTTGTGGATCAATAAGAAAGAATATCTCTCAGAGCATCATGGTCTAGCTCGGGGGTGGCCAGTGGTAAATCCATCAGGAATGGTTGTGCCTATGGTTGGGAGGAAACATGCACCCCTTTCAACAGTCGCTTCATATTTTTCATTTCTGATAAGTATTTTCATACTATATGTAATACATTGGATGCGATGATTGAATTTATGTGTTATGGATAAGTCTTGCAGTGTTTGAATAGTTATTAGAAATCTTCATTTTCTTTTGTAATCTATTGTATTTACTTGGTATTTGATTTATCTTAGTTCAGTTTCTAGAGAGTTATGTGATGTGAAATTGTAGGAGAGTTGAGGTAGGATTAACTAAAATGTCTTAGTCATGTTGATCTTTTGATTTTACCTTAATGGGAATATCGAGTTCAACTCTGTGGGGAAAAAGGGTGTTTCCTTCAGACTATCCACCCATCTGACCAAGGGTTCGTGCCCATGTCCTTAACCCATTTGTTGCTAAAAGGATTAGTGCTTAGCCCAAAATAATTTCCAAAGGACCCATATGACCAGGGTTTGGGAACCCTACACTAGCCTAAAGGAGCTAAGTCTCCCTTGCTTCAGAACTCTGGGACTTCAAAGTTCTGGGGGTTTTGGGACCTTAACCAAATCTCAGCTAGGAGTAGAGATTACAGCCCGAGGTTCATTGGGGGATCCATATGACCAGGTTCTGGGAACCCTACACTAGTCCGAAAGGAGCTATCCCTTTTGTCTTTGGGACTTTGGAACTTATGACACCGCAACCCTTGAAAATAGCTGAAGCCCAGAGTCATGAATTGATGAGGGCCATCGATTTGGGGATCCAATGGATATCTCTCTCAGCCGTTAGATCGGACTTAGGAAGGGTAGCGCTAAGTGCTTTGGAAAAGTTATACTTCAGGAGAATAGAAGTGGTCTAGCGCTGAAACTCCTGAATACCATGGTCACAAAGTTAATTGGGATCGTTGAAAGTGGAGGGACACGTGTCCATAGATCAATGACTATCCAGAAGTTCGGGTATTTGGAGGTATATGGACGCGTGAGTTTCCCCAGAGCTCTGCAAGCCAGAGCAAATCCTGGTCATGAATGCTAGGTACACGTGGCGATAGATCAAGTGTGTTCTAGAGAGGAAGCCGAAAGATACACGTCGAACTCCTGAATGTCGAACTTCCAAAGTTACGTGGAACTTCAATCCTTGGATCCTTCGATATCCCTCTCAACTGTCAATCTAAGGAACCCACCCTCGACTTCCCAACCAATCAGGAAAGCATCGTGGAGTGACACATGGTCCCTACTTGTCCCCTATCAAATGTTGTTTGCCAAACTAGAGTCGTTGGATGAGAGGGTACGTGGCAAGCGATCCTATAGTCTAGAGACTTAGTACTCCAGAGGAACTTGGCCAAGATTTTTCAATGTCTGAAAACTCCCGAAGTCGCGAATGACAAAGTAATCTGGACCGTTGATAGGTAGAGGACACGTGGCACTAGATCCGAGAGTTTAGAGACTTGGCTCTTCAGGGAATTTGTGATGTGAGGAGTTCGTAAGCTCTGAATTCCAGAGCTGCAAAGTAACGAGAGTGATAGATCTATGGATCTACGTGGACTCTTACCAACCGTGAGATCAAAGGGCTTGGAATCTATCAGTCCCAGATGATGTGGCATCCTGACGTCATTCAAGGTGACATGTACCCACATTACGCGTGCCACATGTCACCCAGTTATGGATGATTCATAGACCCCTTTATTCCTATTAGAGCATGACATGTGTCACCCATAATGAGGACACATATCACCCCTGGCCCTCACCACGCGTCAGCATTTGGTTCGTGATCGCCTGGCCAACATGGTTGGTGATGTGTCTGGGACTCCAGGACTCTAAATAACTTCTTGACTTCGAGAGATTTGGGGCATAATAGAGTAAAGGGACGTTCAACATTAATCGTTGATCAAAGAAACGTTCAATGACTATTGTTGATCGTAGAACACTAAACATTGGGATGTTCAACGTAAAACTCTAAACATCGATTTTCGAAGGGCCAAGGACATGTGGCAATATTTCAGGACTTTGGGGAGTAAAAAAAAAGGGGTGTTCAATGTTGAACGCCGAAGACCCCAACTAATAACGCCTAGATAACTTCGGGAGGCAATAACTTGCAGAACAGAGCTCATATTTTAGTGCGGTGGCGACCGTTAGAAATCTTGTGGTGAGTAGTAGCTAATGGAGATCCCATAATAAGAATTTAGAGATTTAGGAAGAACACAAATTTGATTCCCCATCCTTAGAAAGGGTATTTAGGGGTTGGCTGTGTTACAAATATGTTGAATCTTCAACACTTGGAACTTGGAGCTCGAATGGTGAATTGTTTTCATCCACAACTTTAAAGAGGCATTGTCTAATTGTTCTACGAAATGATTTCTTTTCGTTATAATTCAGCGATATTAATTGGCACGAAATCACTATTTTTTGTTATTTAAAATCCATTTATGAATAAAGAAATGGATTCATCATGCTAAAAAACCCTTGGGGCACTCAGATTATGTATAAATAATCACTCAAATATGCATATCTAACAATTTCTCACTGGATTTTGGGCATATGTGCTCGGAAAATGTCGTCGGGAAAGGATCAGTTCGTAGAATTTTTAGACTACAACCTTTAAAGAGGTCACCTTCATATTGTTTTTGAGTGAAAACCAATCCACTATAACTTTTGAATCCCCTACAAATTTCCAATTAGTCACTTTCTTGAAATGAGCAAAAAACTAATACTCCATAAGGCCAACAACTCCCCTCAAGAATTGGTACCTTCACCATAGTTGATCTTAATCCTGTACACACCAATATGGGGACATTTTAAAACTACACCGGCTCCACATTTGAACCCCCATTCTTAGAAGCTTCATCAAAGAATTCCACTGGAATATTTCTTTTCAAAATAGGAGGATGAGGTACCCTTTGAACATAAAAAAATTTATCTTTCTCTACCTCACCCAAGTCTTTCAAAACTAGATTACACACCCTAGAAAGAGATAATTGATAGCCCTAAAAAATAATATAATTATGATGTCTCCATATTTCCCAGCAAATGAAACAAGGAACTTCCTTCCAAGCCCCCATCTCCTTAATCCAAGCCTAAAAACACCCAGAGAGTTGTCCAATACCCCACACCTTTCTTAAAAGAAGAAATTTTAAAACATAAGTCCAAACCTCTTTAGTAAAGTAGTAATTAACCATCAAATGATCAATCGATTCTGCCTCTTCCCCAGAAAGCACACATCTACCTAGACCAACCAACACTCTTTTGACCAAGTTATCCCAAGTCAAAATATTGTTATCACCAAAAATCCAACAAAACAATTTGATACTCAAAGGAATTTTCCACTTCCATAAATCACTAAGCCATCACTAAAACAAATCATCGGAGTCTTCAATTTTTTTTACCTCATACGCTTGCTTAGCAGTTACCCTTCCTTATTTCTCATCCCACAACCATGCAATCGAGTCATTTGAATCATAAAGAATTAAAACCAAGTGCTTAAGTTCCAAAACATATGAGTCCCATTCTTCTCTTAAAGAGTTCAAGATATCTAAACTCTGAGGAGAGTTTTGGCTAATATCAACCAGACCTCCTGAAACATTTGAAACAACATGAGCCAAAAATAAAATTCCTTTCCAATGGAGCACAGATACTAATTTTGGAGAAATTTTATAATAATATTGAGACCCCACAAGAGGATCCACTCCAATATGAATTTCCTATCTATTACTAGGATTCGAAGTAATCTAGTCAGTTATAATTTGCAGAGAATAAGTGAGAGCCTTCCAACAATTTGACACCCCTTTGAGATTATTTTGCCCTTCTCTTATCCACTCCACAATAGATTTCTACTTCAAATATTTATTTTGAAACACATCATGCCAAAGACTAGGAACCATCAAACACCTCCACAATCTCTTGGTTGTCAATACCCTTCCAAACAAATAGATATTCTTAACTCCCCAACCTCCCTCCTTTTTTTGTTTAGCAATCATGTTTCATTTAACTAAATGAAGACACTCTTTTTCCTTAATACCAAACCGCAAAAATATGAACAACCTCATGGGAATATTATCCAAAATAGCTATGGGAATCTTTTCCATAGAGATCCAAAAAAAAATAATGTTTTCCAAAACATATTTAACAAGGATAAATCGACCTCCTAAAGTTAACCACCTGTGACACCAAGTAGCAATTTTTTTTCCACCTTTTGAATAAGCTAGATTCAGTGATCACACGAGTAATAATTAGGCTTAAGGAAAAACCCTAAATACTTAAAACCTTCGTTAATTGACTTGAATTCAAAAGGAAATTGTTATTTTAACTGATCTAACCAATCATCAGACAAATCAACTTCTAAAAATTGAGACTTTTGATTTCTCAAATCCATTCCAGTAGCATTACAAAAAAAATTAAGAACGTCCTTAAACACTTGCCATTCCTGAAAAGAACCTGTTAGCGATATTTCTTGTCTCGGGATTAGGCGTACCCAGGTCTGCAGTTTGCACGGAAATCACTCGAGCATAACATGAGAGAATCCCATTTTTTAGCAGCAAGTCAAGCGAGCGGGCGAAGTTTTGCCATCAGTTTCCGAGATCCATCCATAGAAGGGAATCGACAGCCATCGGGTTTTTGGGGCCGACCAGTTGCCCAGGGCTTAGCAAGGGGAAGCGCCATGGGTCAAAACGAATCTGGACCGTTCGATCTCATTGGGACAGGTGGAAAACTTGTTGGCATATCGCAGATCGAGGTTTCGAGGAGTAGGCACCCCTCGTTTCATGAATTTTGAAACCCCGAACCCTGAATTTTCGATAGCGCCCAAGATCACGCCCATGGTTCTGGTGCCTAGTCGTAAGAGAACAGGCCTGGAGGAGGGGTGTTTAAGTTTGTCATTTGGCCACTCGGGCCCCGAAGCGTCAAGCTAAATCTCAAAAGAAAGGCATTGTGATGCTCCAGATGCCAATTCGACGTGAGCTAAATCCCAGTACCTGTTGGAGATTAATGAAGAAAAGAGAGGGTGGTTCAAACCTCACCTCGCTCATTTATTGCAGAGTATGGAGGTCCCGGTCGAAAGTCTTCCCAAGAGGGTCCCCTGTACCAATTCTCCTCAGGGAAGCCACGCCGAGTCTTCAACTCGCCAGAAGAACCTGCACACACCAAGTCAACATTCAAAGGGTTCAGCTACCTCTGGCACGGGCCATGCTGAATTAAGGTAGCGTATGACAGAGAAATGCAGGCCAGATTTGATTGAGGCGATGCCATCCATTGAAAGTTCAGAGACGCCTCTGCTGGGCAAAAGGAAGGGAAGAGTATATGTAGGCATTTTTTTTCCAGTTTGTAAGGATCGATGGTTGAGCAGAGCTCCCTACTGTAATGTTTTAGCAGCTATTCTAGCTTTCAGCTTATGCATATGTATATGAGATTTCTTGTTTTATGACAGACAATTCTTCTTACTCCGTCTAATTTTCATCTCATGCTAAGAGGGTTCGTGAACGACTGACTCATGCGAATTATCACAGTTCTGTTATGATAAAGGATTTATTATTACATAATTGTGTCCTCTGGCTTTGTGTTTGAATGTAAGTCGATCTTGTGTTTAAATGCCTTCTTCTACAGTCTGTTAGAAACCTGTTATTTATAACAGACCTCTGCTTCTCTCTTGTGTAAGTCTTCCGCCTGTCCACCCTTTACTACAGCTCAGTGTCTGAAATTTACGCAAGACCTCACTTGCTCATGCATACCTAGCCTGGTTTCAGAGTTGGAACACTATTGTTTTGAGTTTACCTCCATTCGATCACCCATCTATAAATAACTGTGACATAAAACTGATGGGCATCGGGCTCTGCTCCTGCTAGCAATCTAGGAGTGACTTCCGTCACCAACATATCTGGCGCCGTTGCCAGGGACGAAGTTGAAAATTTTCCTCGGGATTGAACGACATTGAGCCTCTGATTCCGAAGGTGCATCAGGTATCAGAGCCTTTTAAATATTGCTGCTGTGCACCTGGTGACTCCATTGTGATGAATCCACTGTGAAGAACCTTCTGTGTTAATTTTGGCTTTCAGAGGTAGACACATGCGGTCCAATCCTCAGCTGCCTCTAGCTACACCTGAAGTCGATCAGGAGGTAGTTTGCGGGAAAGGAAAGGTCCCTAAAGAAGAAGCTTCCACCACCGAAACAGGTAATCCGCCATCTCCTTCTATAAGAACTTCGTTTTCTCCTCCTCAGTTTCATAATAGATCTCCTTCAGAAGCTTCCCGTTTCCTGAATTTTGGGAGTGTTCCTGCTGAGTTTTCCCCTCCTGGTATGGGATTGGAGGGAGAAATCCTTGTCACTCGCCTCTCCTCTGAAGCTTTACCTTGGCACAGACCTAGGACCACGGAAGATTTCCCCACTCCTGCACAAGGAGGAGCACCTGCTGACTTGAGCTCGTTAGCTTTCTCTTTAAATCCTCTCTTGTTTCCCACTCCCATTAAGAACTCATCCCTGGTATCCACGTTTCGAGTTCCTTCTCCTCCGAGTTCCCCTTTACATAATATCCATATGGCCGGAGAAAATCCCCCTATGACCGCGATGGAGGCCATCATAGCCGCTAGGTATGCTCCTCTTGTATTACCACAACTTCTCAATGCCCTCCCACCAGATGGATACCTAAAGCAGCTACCCAAGTTTACAGGCGAGGGGGACATAGTTGTTGAAGAACACCTTGAATCCTTTTATACTTTCGCGGATGATAATGTTATCATGCACGCAGACGTATGGATGAGAATTTTTGTCCATAGTCTCCAAGGGGAGGCTAGAAAATGGTTCAAGTCCCTGCCTCCTGGATCTATTGATGGGATCGAAGCTTTAGATAGTACCTTTTTGAGATAGTGGGCAGATAAAAAAGATTTCATGTATTACATGACAGAGTTTGGGTCGTTGAAGAGAAAGGAAGGAGATTCTATCTCCGATTTCTCCAAGAGATTTAATAAAATGTACAACAAAATCCCTGCTGAGATAAAACCCTTCGAAGACTCTGCAAAGATCACTTACTCTGACGCTTTTGATCCTGATTTTTGCCTATTGCTAAGGGAGAGAAGAGCTACTACGCTGGCCCACATGCAGGATGCGTCCGTGGAGGTAGAATCTAACATATTGGCTATCAACCGACTCAGGAACGCAGGTGATAGAAATACGTCCAAGAACAGGCCTGAAGCCTCCTCATCTAGTTCCTCTCCCCTGCCCCATTAGACATATGAGATAGCTAGAGCACTAAAATCGCTTTCTGCTAGGATGGAAAGGTGGGAATTAGAGGGGAAGCCCATGTACAGAAATCCCCATAACACTGATAATAGAGGTTTCAGACGACCTACTAACGATATGCCTCAGTTTTTCCTGAGGGAACAAAGGGGAAAAGACAGAGAAGATCAAAGGGTTCAAACCCCCCTCCAAAACAACCTAGTTGATCATGAGGAAAGAGAGGAGATAGACGAGTTTGGCCCTGAAATTCACTGTATTGAAGAAACTCCCCCTTTTCCCCATTTGACGCAGTCCGCATATGAAGAATCCCTGATGAGCGCTCAAATTCATGAGTTGGGGAAAGAACAAAGGGTCGGTCACACTTCTAACAGATATAATCTCAGGTCGAGAAGGAAAGAAGGAGACTTTGATAGCCCAGACCAGCCCCTCATAGCAGAAAGGCCTACTAGAGCTGCAGCAGCCGCTACTAAAGATAAAAGAGCTCAGAGGGCTTTGCCAGCAGTCAAAGAACCTGTCACCGAGGTAAGGGAAGCTCCTAATCCCATTCCATCCTTTAATTTTGAACATGAAATTCAAAAGATCAGGATCCTCGTCCCCCTCTCAGAGCTAGTTAAAAACGAAGATTTTAAAATATCCCTCTCCAAGATGCTACAATCCAAGTCCCCCCAACCCCCCTCTGACTCAGTAAACCTTCAAGATGAGAAGCCAGTTGTCATCTTGGGCCCCATGGTAGAAGACAGAGATGAATCATCCCCTCCCTTCTACACATCCCTGAACATACATGATAAAGTGTTGCATAACTGCCTCATGGATTCAGGGGCTTCCCATAACCT
>SNQJ01S0012108.1:116167-131186 GCA_010110895.2 Picea sitchensis | reverse complement strand
CCTCAAATTTATGACTCTTGGAAGTCTTTTGCTTCTTCTGTTTTCTTTGAGAATAGGAACTGGTCCTGCTGCTGGAAGAGCCTTCTGAATCACCAACTTCCTTTTCAATGGAATCGTCTAGCACTGGTCCTTTACCTCTGGGATGGACCTTTCTGGATGTGCTTCTCTCAGTATGGCCACTGACATAACCATGATTCTGCATCTCAGGTTCATGCTGCATTTGTCGTTGTAGGTCGGATAAGCTCTGCAGTAGAGCTGCATTAATTTCGGTTTTCTTTTCTTGTTCTTTCATCATCCTTTCATTGTTAGCCTTGCAGCTTTGCAACTCAATCATGAGACTCCTCACAGTCTCGGCTAGGTCTGGAGGGGTTCCCATTGCTCTTCTTTCATCAAACTCTTCGCCCTGATTGTGGGAGCCTTCTCCCATATCTTGGTGAGTCACCATACTCTGCGTTTGTAGATTCCCGCGGTTGATCGTCCGCTTGAGTGAAAAGACAAACGCTGGTTATTAGTCAAGAGTTAAAAATACATTTTTATAATTTGCGCATGATTTATAACTCTTTCACATGCATACACAATTGGGTTCTCATTTTTCAAGTTTTTTTTTTTTTNNCAAGTTAGGGGGTTACTCCTCGTAGGAGTTCTTCGAACGGAGCTTATGCGCAACTCATTCATGAGCCCAATCAGGACGAGTGTTGTAACCATGCTCTGATACCACTTTGTAACAAACCCATTACCTACAATCAAACTTTTTCATTGATTTCTCAACAAAGAGAATCCCCGAAGCTCGCAGCAGCGAAAGGCCAATCCCGATCTATAGGTCTTTATTTCCCTCTCACGACCTCTTCTTCTACACGCACCTGTGACATTTCCTCAATAATAGCTTCGGGTTTTGGAGTTTCGTGATTCATGACCACAAAAGTTCCTGTCCTCTCGAACTCCTAATCTCCGATGAGTAAGTTTATCGATATGCACCCTTTATGCGTTAGCCCTCCTGGCTATGATCTGGTCCATGTGACTATTAATTCATAAGACTGTAGCCTTGTCCTTCTTTTGGGATTTTGGACTGCAAAATCCTAGTGTGCTCCAATTCCTGTTAGCCCTTCGAGCTAGGCCTCTGGCCCACATGACCACTATTCCACAAGTCTGTAGCCTTGTCTCCCATCGGGGTTTCGAAGATCGCAATGTTGAAATGCATAAACATTTTGTCCTTAGAATCCTCGATATCCCGATAGGACGTTAGTTTCCGCTAGTCCCCTGGGCCAGAACTTTTGGGTCCATATGACCTCCCTCTATATGACCACCATCCTACCACCTATTAGGGCTTCGGGTTTTATAATGCTGAAAAACATTTACCCACGGGATTGTCGATCCCTCGAATCCCAATTATCCGATAGGCTGACAGCTGGCCCCACGATGGCACTCTTCTCCTTCTCATCGGGGATTCGGACTTCATGATTCCGAATTGCATAAACACCTTGTCACCAGGATTTCCGATATCCCGATGACCCCAAATGTCGATACACGACTTCCTGTCGGGCCTTTCCCTGACGGCTCCGATTGTTGCCACGCGAACTCCTCTGATGGACGGTCCTGGTTAACTCTCGAGATTTCACGACTTCTGATGTCCTGGACGCCTCGTCCCTAAGACTCGCGAAATGTCGGACTCCGACTCCCTTCAAATCTCGGACACGCATCTTAAGTGAATGGACGGTTCAGATCACTCCTTGCGATTTTGAGACTTCTAATGTCCCGACTTTCACCACCTCAGGGACTCCGATTTCCCGAATGTCGATATCCTGATGTCTAGTGCCCGGATCTCCGGAATGGACGATCTCCTGACACGTGTCCTCTCTAAGATGGACAGTCCAGATCGTTTCCGGGTAATTTCCCATGGAGAATTCCCGATCTCATGTCATCGAGACTTCCGATTTCCTGATACGTGAAACTCCGATGAGACAACCCTCCTTTCGGGATTTTTCCTTCTATTCACGAGCTTAACCCTCGCGCAACTTTTGTTAGATCCAACGACTGATGGGTATCTGCTCAAGCTCTGACGGCTCAGATCTATCCCACCTCACGCATTCTTCCACTACTTCGTGGATGTGGAAAGATCAATGGTCCAAATGTTCTCATGGACCTTTGGGGGAGGGTCTACAATCCCAATTTCATCACTATTCATGAATATAGAGAGAAAAAGGGCCAAGGTATGTAATTCCCTTGTTACTTTCGTCAATCCGATGGTCGTGAATGACCATGGGACTTCCGACAGGATCTCATCCGTCGATTTGTTACTTATCCTTACGCTACTACTTCGAAATATTAAGAGGGTCATTCCTCCTCATACAGGTTTATTAAGACTTGCACCTTCAAGTCCTTTCTCTAGGTTCTTGGTAAACCTTTCCAAGGAGGGAATCTCTGTGAAGAGATCTATACTGGGGAAATCCCGGAGACAGATAAGGATAAACAGCTTCCCGAGAGTGAGCTGGAAGCCTAACTTAGTTCGACCTAGGCATAATTAGATTCATTCATCAACATAAGTCATGCATGGTTTCCTCTGTTATAAACATACATCTATTAATTCTTATCAAAACACTGCACAAACATTCTTACACTGAAATCATTCACAGTTTCACAGTTCTATGAGCATATATATATCAGTGTATGAATTTCAAGATGCAATATGTAAAACACTTACCAGAATAACACCAGAAGTGGGTGCAACTGCTGAGAGGGGTGCTCGTTTCCACCCAACCATAGGCGTAGCGACTCCCAGCGGATTTACCACTAGCCACCCCCGAGCTGAGACCACGATGCTCTGAGATTGCTTCTCTCTTTCTTCCAGTGACTAAGAGCGAAGGTTGCAATCCTTCCTCTCTGCTATTACTCACTCTACGTAATTCCAGAGTTCCCCTCGCTTCCCCCTCGAATCGCTTCTTCCCCACTCCTTATCCTCTTTTGAGGTTGCGTGTGGCACGATTACCCTCGCACTGATCAGGCCTGATGGCTCTACGAATGGGCAGTTCACCATTCCATCCCTCATTAATCCATCTACCTACCAGCCTGTGAGATATTAAATTCGGGGCCAGCAAGCCTCTTTTGGTTCTCTGGGCCAGTGGAGTCGAAATACGGTGTTAATTATTGGTGGAAGTTAACGCCACCTTTCCAGGTGTCGTCCATCGCCATCGTGGCCTCTTTTTCTGCACATCCCCTCTCAGCAGTCCTGCAATAATTCAAAATGTTATTCACATTCATTGACCTTTCCCTCAAGGTCCATTTACATCACATATTCACATTTATGAGTTGGCCATAGTTATTGGACAGTCCAGTTATATTTACAAGATGGGGGAAATAGGGTGTTACAATTGTAGTTAGAGTCAGATGTTTGTCCAAAAATTTTCAAAGTCATGTCTTGGTCTTTATAAAAATCAAAACTTTCCTGAATAAGTCATAGTTGGTGTGTCAAAGTGTATGAGGTCAGTGATGAATTAAAGAATGGTTTGAAATGTTGAGTAAGGATTTTGGCCATAAATTGGTAAAAGGGTGTAAATTTCTTCATGTTTAAATTGTAAAGGTCTACTTTCCTAAGTCTCGAGTCATGTCAAAAAAGTGGAATTTATGTACCAAGGTCGAGTCAAATGGTTAGGATAAAGGTCATGTCAAAAGATATTATGGCTCATCATTACCTAATCATGAAGTCAGAAAAGTGAACAATCATAGCACTCTGTATCATGTGTACCATTGCACACTTCAAAGGAGTACCCATTGCGCGAGTTCCCTGCACAAATATTTAACTTGCCTTAAGACATCTTGTCACTATGGATTTTCCGTCCCTTTTCATAATTGCATTCCTTATCGGTTCAAGCATAAATATTGGTCACCCTTCATGTTTCTCCATAACCTTCAAAACTTGTGTATCATCCATAGTTTTTCCAACAAACTATGAATCCCTTTGCTGCGTAAATACTATCTTCTTCCAGTCGCTACGTAAATTTCCTATACTTATTTTGTCACGTATCCTCCATTGCTTTCAGTCATTGTTCAAGAGTTTTCCTTGGAGCTCGTTGCAAATTAGCTTGTCGAAGGAGTTGTTTTTTCTCACAGTCAACCTTATTTATTTTGAGCTAAATTCTTATTACGTACTCCTATGCCAAGTTTCCCATTGATGTTTATTGTTGCGTCGAGATTTTCATTGTGCCAAGTTTCTCATTGTTGTTTACCGCTGCGCTGAGTTTCTCATTGCACCAAATTTTCTTCCACTGATTTGTTTTTTGTGCAAAGTTTCTTGTTTCTACCTTTTCTTGTGCATTATGCAAAGGTTACTATTCTCCTTTGTTGCGCATAGAGGCTATTACAATCTATTGTTGCGCGCCTGAAATTGCAATATACCAGCATCATGGAAACTTCTCAAAGTAAAAGAAAGAATGAAATAAGCAGGAAGGTCGTGAGGTTTGAACCATAGGATTTAAAGTTAATAAATGTAGACCTAACGATCAGAGTGTCCTTTGAACAAGCCATATGCATACGCTTTTGTGAAAACATTCAAGAATATAATGCACAACTAACTAAGCAGTTCACCCTTAATTTTACTGGTGTTAGTGAAACTATTGTAGGGATCACTTTTTAGGTGACAAAGGAAGCTATGTCATCTATGACAGAAATCCCTGTGTAGGGATAAAAATGGTTTAAAGGTATGCGATTAGATACTTCATGTTATATTGATTTCATCAAGCTTGAATATCGAAATCGAAAAATTGGAGCCAACATTTCTAGTGAGTATCTCCTGGAACCTTTTGAGAAAATTTTGAAGATAATCAGGAAGTACTTCACTTCTGAGGGAATATTCGACAAGGTCCATCCATACCACATCAGGCTACTGATGCATTTCACAGGGAGAAGTCCCTTAAACTTACCTTTCTTCCTGTGTCGAATCCTAGGAAAGATGGGAGACAGTGTCCAGGTCAAAGCTAACCAGCCAGAGAACAACTTATTCAATTTTTCCTTGATTAAGATGTTTGTGGTTGAGGAGATGAGAAATTCAAATAGGGACTGGAATTCCTTCATGATTTCGGCAAACATTCCCAGAGACCCTAAAGGATATATTATTTTATCTGCTGAGAAATCAACAATTCATATTTTAGAGGTGAGAGGAGGAGATGTTACTAAAAGAAGAAAAGGAAAATAAATGGAAGACTCATCACTTAGTTAGCCAACATCCAAGAAGAGAAGCAAATTAATATCTACTGATGAAACTGAGGAGACCCAAGTTCCCAGTAAGCTGCACACCAGGTCCTCTGTCATGATATTTCCCATACCTACAATTCACCCAAGTCTTGTTGAATGTGCAAACCAGGGAATTGATGAAAAGAAAGTGGAACTAGGTGAGGAAGATGTAGATACTAAGGAGGTGAAACAACAACTAAAGAAATCTCAACATGTCATAGCCCAATTATATCAAGAAAATAGAGAATTGAGAAGGAAGATAGCAGAAAGAATTCCTGAAACACCAGCATCACAGAGTCAAGCAGGTCAGAGATCCCCTACCTCACCAACAGGGGGAGAAAAGAATATAAATTAGCTGAAAAAGAAGCTAAGAGAGGCTCAATATGTGATCATTGAACTCAAGGAGGAAAAAAGGATATTAGAGGAAAGAATCATGGGGAATTTCAAGGAATGAAGACCAGATATTGATGATGCATGTGCATCTCTCCTTGATGCTCAATCAAAATTGAAAACAAATGTGGCTTTGTTGACACAGGTGAGGAGTTTGAAGAAACACAATTTCTCATTAAGAAGGACAAACAGGGCCTTACAATTGCAAGTGAGTTCGGGAAAGGAAGCTATAGACAAAATGAATGATCCCATCATTTGATGCCAATTGTATTTGTGCGTTCAACCTCATCATGAAGATCCGTCGTGCGAAATCACTACGTAGATTTCGCAACCAACATTTGTGTAGAAGAAACCAAAAATTATTTTGCAAAGGTGATAGTGTTTTCTAGCGATACACATGATGATTCATCACAACCATTTTTATTTTATTTTCTAAAAGAATTTATGATTGTAAATAACATCTCACAAAGTTTATGATTGCTATATCGACTTTTCTATTTTTGGTAAATTTTGTAGAGGTTGTTGTTCTCTTTGAAAACAACCAGATCCATAACCCTAGGAGATAGTAGTTCGACTTCTAGCAGCCAAGTGTAGATTTGTTTTCTATATATAGGGACTATTTTGATGTGAAAAGGGGGCATGCAGGAAAAATTATAGACATTTTGATCCTCTATGTAATTTTTTGAATCTAAAGAAATATAAATGCATAAGTCCTGAGTTCCTTAAGAAAAAGATTCTAATGGTGGTGATCTGAAGCTTGTACCTTTATTTGTATGTATTTCATGTGTACTCATATTCATTTTCACTTCTCTTCTCTTTAAATTGGTAAATTTAAAGTCCATAATTCATTTAATGATGCTCTAGACTTAACTAATTTAAATTTTGTCTTTATTCTCAGCTAAGATCAGAATTCATCCATTGTGGTGCGCTAATTCTATTGTATGTTTCCTTTCTTCTTTCACCCTACATGATCAAACTAAACACTAAAGTTCATCACCTTATTTAGCCTTTGTTCCTTTGAGAAATTCTATCTACCAAGCTTTGTTTTCTTTTTTTTTCATGGGTTGACTCCATAGCCCTAGAAACACTATCTTTTGTTAGCAGACCTAGAAAAATGATCTTAAAATTCTAAATCTAGCCATCATTTTAAAGCAACATGTCTATCAGAGATCAAGTCTCAGAGAGATCCCTCTTTATATTAGAAAGGTTATTTTCCAGTCTTAAAGGTGGTTTGTAGGTTACCTTTGTAGATTGTTCCTCCATCCCAACAATTTACTCAACGTTAACATTTTGGCGTCGTTGTCGGGGATGGAATTGGAAATTTTCCCTGGGAAGAATGACTAAAAGATTAGATTTGATACCTGAGGGTAATAGTGAATCAAACACCTTTTTGGTTGAATTTCTCTTACCCTAGAAACTTCATTTAATAAAATCAACAACATATTTTTGTCTTTTGAGAAAATAAGAAATCTTGGCTCCTAAGAGAATTTGCACTAGAAGGAACCCCGATCCAGAACCTATAGCATCTGTGTCTAATCCTGAGAAACTCTTTCACAAAAGAAAATAAAAGGCATTTCAATCATTTTCTTTCCTGGACAAAAATCTATCTTTACCCAAAGATGGTTTAAAAATTATTGATGACCTTGATTTTGATTTAAAATTTGAGCAAACCTTGTTCAGATCTAGATCAGAATCTAAGTTGAATGAAATTATCTTTGATGAGAAGAAATTCCAGTATTTGATTCCCATTGTCCCCATTCAGACTATTCCTATTTATATTGTCCTTGCTCAAACTGTTCAGATAGCCCAAAATCCTCCTAGATCCATGGCAGCCAGATTTGCTCATGTTGCCTTGCCTTCCCAGTTGCATGATTTACCCCAAAATTATAATCAAAGAATCAGATCATTCGATGGTGAAGAAAATAAATCAGCCCAAAGACACTTGGATTGGTTCAATGATTTTGTTTATCTATAGGAATTAGATCACGAGGATGCAAAACTCAGGTTGTTCGCACAAAGTCTTTCATGAGAAGTCAAAAAATGGTTTAAATATCTTCCTACAATGAGTATCCCTAATTTTTCAGCTTTTGAAACACTTTTTCTTGCAAGGTGTGGTGATAAAAAGAATCCTCTTCAGTTGCTAACTTAGTACAATAATATAAAAATATCACCAAATGAAACAGTACAAGAGTTTTCAACCATATTTATGAAAGTTTATAATTCAATTCCTTCATAAGTTAAACCTCCTCCTGGAGCTTCCCAACTTCAATATGTTGATTCTTTTGACAGTGACTTTTAATTTTTGTTAAGAGAAAGAATATTCAATACATTAGATGATATCATGAGAGATGCAATTGAAGTAGAGGTAAATTTGATGACATCAGGGAAGATCAAACATACTCCTGAAGTAGAGGTAAATTTGATAGCATCACCCAGGGCCAAATTCAATAGAAATTTTCTCATCTGATGGGGGGAATCAACGCAATGGATACCATTGATTCCTAAGGGGGGAGGATTGATCCACATAGATTTCAGTGGCATCCCACCTATTCCAACTGGTTCATTTTGGCAGTTTCCGAGTTTGGCAGTTTTTTTTCCTAGTTTTTGGGTCCCTGACTTGCGGGGTCGTTTTGAGGCTCTAAACAACATTTTTAGGGCTCACCATCGTCGAAAATGCCCTCAGATAGAACTTTCCTATGGGCTATCATGCACCTAAAACGGATATAGTATGAAAAAGTTACGACCCCAGGAAGTTGATGTACTAACTTACCCAACCGGGGCCGACATGACTTTTGGCATTTCATCTCCTAGGGTTAGGTTTTTGGATGTCTACGATTTTTGACATTCCTGTTTATTGTAAAAAGTCCTTCAGAGCCTCATTGTAATCATCTTCTTGCGAATGAGAGAAACCATCACATCTCTTCTCAGAGATAAGCCGCCACCATTCCAACAAGCTTGTTTTTCATTGCATTTTACAATTTTATCTTATTTCCTTATTGAATAGAAAACCAATTTTACTGTATCTCTGTTATTCTGTGTTAAGCATCTTTTAATAATCTGTATTCATTTCATTCTTTTCATAAAATCTAGATCAAAATAATTGTAAATTAGTATAACTTTGGCTATGAAACAAGATGAATCTCCTCTTTCAGACTCTTGTCACTCATGTTATCTTATATGGATGTAAAATTTGGGGATGTAGTATCTCTCGAGAATCATGGAGAAAGATAGAGGAGATCCAAAAGAATTTTATAACTTATAATCTCAAAATTAAAGGCAATACACCATATCCTATCATCATAGTGAGTCTTTCCCCCATTTAGAGCACAACTATGATTAGGTACTATATGTACAAGAACAAGATAAACAACATCGATAACTAGAGGCTCCACAAAATTGCTTCAGAATCTAGCCAAAATCACGAAGGGCTCAAGCGAAGATGGCATAATGATGAAAAGTTTTGGCTAATTCAATGGGGAATTAAAGAAGAAGTTACACTACAAAATATTGATGATATTAAAAATATTGTACATGTAAATTTTAAGGAGAATCTATGGTGCTATAAAGAATTAGAGGATAAAACAATATTAAGATATTATAAGGATGTGGTTAACCATAATCTTGAAGATTAAAAGTCTCTATATTTTGACTAGAGTAAAGAAGAGAAACAATATTGCTAAAATTCCCAAAACACCATGGCAAGATTAGGTTGAAGATGAAAATCACTTTCTCCTATAGTGCCTTACATATACCCTAATTAGATCTAAATTACAAAACATTTGTCACAAGACCCACCTTCCTAATATTCTAAGTCATCAAAAATTAACCTTCTAAGTCATCAAAACTTTAGTTATCTTGGAATGGTTCTCCTACTGGTTTTCAAGCATGCAAATAACATTTTAAAGAAATCCAAGTAATCTCTTACACTAAAACCCTATAATATATTACATTACAACTATTTTCTATACATTTGTAACTTGGCTTCAAGAATTATGTCAAGCTATATCAAAAGTCTTTAAAAAATAGAAGAATAAATGTATTTAAGATTTTAAAAAATAAGCATTGCAATTATGATACTTGTCCATTTTTTTAGGATTGATGTTATATTATAAATCAAAATTATTTAAATGACAGGAGAATAAATACATTTATTTACCAACTTCAGATTATTATTGACATCCTTTACCAGAACATGCATTTGTTTTGGGATAGTTTGATTGAAGATGGAATTCTCAAAGTCTCTGATTTGATTCTAAGAGGTGAATTAAACTTTACTTGGTCTACAAGGGAATTTTGGGGTTCCTTTACCATGATAGATCCATTGGCATCTTTTTCAATCAGTTGATTAAGGATGGAGGACTTATTGATGTGGACTTGGTTGATTTCTTTCGTACCTGGAGGAATGGGAGAGTGGTTCAAGATAGTGTTGTTAAGCATTTGGATCGATTTTTAATCAATGAAAGGTTGGTTGAACTTCTGATTTAAGATTTCAATCATGGGTGGCAAATGCTTTTTTTTTTGTCACATGCTTGTGGTTTTCCAAATTGACTAGGGGCAGGAAAAGGTAAAGTATCCATTTAAATTAGACTCTTTGTGGTTATTTGATCCTGATTTTGTGAATTTAGTTCGGTCTAATTGGCACAATTTTCAATTTTTTGAGGGACCATCCTCAATGGATTCACTGGTGTTGAAATTAAAACAATTGAAGTCTTTCGTTATTTCCTGGGAATGATATATGAAACTCAAATCTAAAGAGGAGTTGGTTTATTTGGAAGTGGATTTGGAGGGTTTCTATTCATAAAATCTTGGAGGTTTTGAGTTGGAAGAGGAGAGGGTCTTGGTGGTGGAAAAGGAGGAGCTAGGAAATTGGTGTTGCTGAAGCAGTAAGAAGAGACTTGGCGCCAAAAGAGTAGAGCTACTTGTTTTGCATGTGGTGATCAAAATACAATTTTTTTTCACTCTTTTTCCAATTTCAGAAGACAGGTCAACTCCATTTGGGATATTAGAAGGGAGTATGGAACTTTAGTCTCAAGGCAACAAAATTTAGAAAAATAATCTTTTAATTATTTTCAAAATATGTTTAAGGCTCAGGAAAATATGTCTATTGTTCATCAATTGGAGGTAATGTAAGTTTATCCTCGTTTATTTTCTGAAGAAAATTTTTGAAGGGTTGTAGATCTAGTTTCTTTGTTTGAGGTACAGTCTACTTTGGAGGGTTTTGTTGTATCAAAAGTTCCTGGCCTTGATGGCTGGACAATCGATTTTTTTTTGGCATTCTTTGATATTGTGGGTCTTGAATTATTGGAGGTGGTGGAGGAATACAAGATGAAGGGGAATGTAAATGGGGTGCTTATTGTGGATTTCATAGAAATTATTCCAAAAAGTGATAAGCTTAAGTCATTTTCAGGTTTTAGACCCATTTCTTTGTGTAACCTATCTTATAAGGTAATTTTGAAGATCATTGCTTCTAGAATTAAATTGTTTTTGTCTAAAGGGATCTCTAAGGAGTGATTTGGGTTCTTGGATGATAGGAAAATTTTAGATGCCATAAGAGTGGCCCATGAGACATTACATAACATTAAGACAAAGAAGATCAAATATTTGATTTTGAAGTTGGATATGATGAAGGCCTATTATAGTGTTAATTAGGGATTCATCACATTGGTTATGTTATAGGTTGGGCTCATCTTGGAATCTACTGATTGGATAATGGGATGTGTCAGGTCAACAAATTTCTATGTTTTTGTAAATGGTAGTCCTTCCATTTTTTTAAGGGGTCCAGAGGATTGAGGCAAGGATGTCCTCTTTCACCTTTGTTGTTCTTTCTCATAGTGAAAGATATTAGCAGGCTTCTCAAGAAGTTGGTCGAAGAAGGCAGACTTGGAGAATTTTTAGTAGCAAATGGTGTTAGAATTACACATATGTTATTTGTGGATGATGTTATCCTTTTTGGGAAAGGTTCTGTTGGCGACGGAAGTCACTCCTGGATTGCTAGAAGGAGCAGAGCCCGACACCCATCAGTTTTATGTCACGGTTGTTTATAGATGGGTGATCGAATGGAGGTAAACTCAAAACAATAGTGTTCCAACTCTGAAACCAGGCTAGGTATGCGTGAGCAAGTGAGGTCTTGTGTAAATTTCAGACAGTGAGCTGTAGTAAAGGGTGAACAGGCGGAAGACTTATACAAGAGAGAAGCAGAGGTCTGTTATAAACAATAGTTTTCTAACAGACTGTAGAAGAAGGCATTTAAACACAAGATCGGCTTACATTCAAACGCAAAGCCAAAGGACACAATTATGTAATAATAAATCCTTTATCATAACATAACTGCAATAATTCGCACGAGTCAGTCTTTCATGAACCCTCTTAGCATGAGATGAAAATTAGACAGAGTAAGAAGAATTGTCTGTCATAAAACAAGAAATCTCATATACAGATGCATAAGCTGAAAGCTAGAATAGTTGCTCAAAAATTACAGTAGGGAGCTCTGCTCAACCATCGATCCTTACAAACTAGAAAAAAAATGCCTACATATACTCTTCCCTTCATTTCACCTAGCATAGGTGTCTCAGAACTTTCAATGGATGGTGTCGCCTCAATCAAATCTGACCTGCATTGCTCTATCATACGCTACCTTAATTCGGCATGGCCAGCGCCAGAGGTAGCTGAACCCTTTAAATGTTGACTTGGCGTGTGTAGGCTCTTCTGGCGAGTTGAAGACTCGGCATGGCTTCCATGAGGAGAAATGGTACAGGGGACCCTCTTGGGTAGAATTTTGGCCAAGACCTCCATACTCTGCAATAAATGAGCGAGGTGAGGTTTGAACCACCCTCTCTTTTCTTCATTAATCTCCAATAGGTACTGGGATTTAGCTCATGTTGAATCGACATATGGAGCATCACAATGCCTTCCTTTTGAGATTTAGCTTGATGCTTCAGGGCCCGAGTGGACAAATGAAAAACATAAACGCCCCTCCTCCAGGCCTGTTCTCTTACGACCAGGCGCTAGAACCATGGGCCTGATCCTGGGCGCTATCAGAAATTCGTGGTTCGGGGTTTCAAAATGCATGAAACGAGGGGTGCTTGCTCCTTGAAACCCCGATCTGCGATATGCCGACAGGCTTGCCGCCTGTCCCAATGAGATCGAACGGTCCATATTCATTTTGACCCATGGCGCTTCCCCTTGCTAAGCCCTGGGAAACTGGTCGGCCCCGAAAACCCGATGGCCGTCGATCCGCTTCTATGGATGGATCTCGGCCGCCGATGGCAAAACTTCGCCCGCTTGCTTGATTTGCTGCTAAAAAATGAGATTCTCTCATGTTATGCTCGGGTACTTTCCGTGCAAACTGCAGACCTGGGTACGCCTAATCCCGAGACAAGAAATATCACTAACATTAGGCTCCATGGGGGATAGAGTCATCCCTGCGATGCTCTAAGAACTCCTTCTGCAGCTTCAGTTGGTTGCTATTGGGCTATGGAGTCACCTATTAAGACGAAAACATGTAAAAAGAAAATACACAAAGGTAAAAAGGACAATATTTACAAACAGAGGAGCCGTCTAAGGCTCAAATAATTTTTTTTTTCAGAAAATGCCCATTCACTGGGCTGTTGAAAACCTCTTCACCCTCTAGATCCTGCAACCCGTATGTGTTTTTGGAGAAAATCTTAGAGATTTTGAAGGGGCCGATCTAGAGGGCATCGAACTTGTTGTGCTTGCCTTTATCCTGTATGGGTGCGTCCCACTTAAATACAAAATCTCCGATCTCCAACTCCTTTTTCTTGACCTTTCTGTCAAAAGCCTGTTTGATCTTCTGCTGATGACTATAAGCTGCGTCCCTCACTTGTTCTATGATCTGCTGCACTTCCACTGTCTGATAAATTCTTATGATCATATGATCTGGTTCTCCCTCGTAGTCTTGAAAGAACTTCGCCACAGGTAAGGCGAGCTGAGTAGGGAAAACTGCCTCTTCTCTATAGACTAGTTGAAACGACGAAGTGCCCAGAGACTTCTTCGTTGTGACACGATCGGCCCACAAAGAAAATTTCAACTTTGAATCCCAGGCTCTTTTGTTATCCTCTAACAATCTTTTGATGATCTTTATCAGGCTTTTGTTAGAGGATTCCACTAAACCATTGCCCTGGGGATAGTAGGGGGTGGAGTGAATTAGCGAGATCTGGAACTGCTCACAAAACTTAATTAGAGGTTCATATTTGAAAGAAGCAGCATTATCGGTGACGATCCTGCTGGGACAGCCAAATCAGGCTATGATATCCTCCAGGGAGCTGATAATTACTTTGTGTGATGTGCTTCTAGTGGGGACAGCTTCTATCCACTTGGTGAAATAATTTGTTGCAGTCAGGATCCATCTGTGTTGACCACTTGAGGGAGGCTGAATTTCTCCGATGAAGTCCAACCCCCACTGTTGAAAAGGTGTCGAAGCTACGATGGGTTTTAATGGCAGCGATTTGAGCTGTTCTTTTCCTGAGAACTTTTGGCATTTGATGCAAGCTCTGATCTCCCTGCAAACATCGGGAATAAAGTGGGCCAGTAATACCCAGCTCGGAGTATCTCGTGAGATGTGGTCTTCCAAAAATGATGACCTCCGTAAAGGCCACTATGAAAATCAAACGTAACCTTTTGGGCCTCCTGCAGGTCCAGGCATCTCAGAAATACCCCTAGAGGGTCTTTCTAGTACAAGGGTTGGTCGATGAGGCAATACCTGACCGCCTTGAGCTTTAGAGCCCTTGCCTTGCTTTTTCCCATTCCATCGGGCGGCTTCCACTCCTGCAGAATATACAGAATGTCACGATACCAGGCACATGCTACGAGCGATAAGCCATCTTGAGAGCATTGGCTGGGCAATTCAACTTACTGAGATCCTAGGTGAGTATTGATAAAACTAACTCTCAAGGCTTCGCAGTTGGATTCATCCAGTAGCTTGGCTAAACCTTTCCCCTTAACCAACTTGGTGGGCTTTATCTCTAAGTCAAATTCCATAATTTTAGCGATCCATCTTCCTCTTTTCCCATCTACGTCGGGTTGTATAAGGATGTCCTTCACAGAAGCTGAAGGAATGTATGCTATTACTTTTGAATGCAAGACATAGACTCTGAAAGCTTTGAGAGCTTTCACTAAGGCGTAGGCTTGTTTCTCCATGATTTCATACCTGCTCTCTACGTCTCTTAACGCCCTGCTGAAGAAGGCGATGGGTTGCTCATGCCTTTCCTCATTTTTCTGCAGTAAGACCGTCGCCACTGTATCACAGGAAGCAAAAGAAAAAATTAGGAAATCCTTGGAATAATCAAGACTAATTAGCACAGGTGCCTCAGTCAATGCATTTTTTATTCGGTCAAAAGATGCCCGAGGCTCGGTGGTCCATTTCACTTCGTTTCCCTTTCTGATCATT
>SNQJ01S0012108.1:105413-116117 GCA_010110895.2 Picea sitchensis | reverse complement strand
AGACTCTTGTCACTCATGTTATCTTATATGGATGTAAAATTTGGGGATGTAGTATCTCTCGAGAATCATGGAGAAAGATAGAGGAGATCCAAGAGAATTTTATAACTTATAATCTCAAAATTAAAGGCAATACACCATATCCTATCATCATAGTGAGTCTTTCCCCCATTTAGATCACAACTATGATTAGGTACTATATGTACAAGAACAAGATAAACAACATCGATAACTAGAGGCTCCGCAAAATTGCTTCAGACTCTAGCCAAAATCATGAAGGGAACAAGCAAAGATGGCATAATGATGCAAAGTTTTGGCTAATTCAATGGGGAATTAAAGAAGAAGTTACTCTACAAAATATTGATGATATTAAAAATATTGTACATGTAAATTTTAAGGAGAATCTATGGTGCTATAAAGAATTAGAGGATAAAACAATATTAAGATATTATAAGGATGTGGTTAACCATAATATTGAAGATTAAAAGTCTCTATATTTTGACTAGAGTAAAGAAGAGAAACAATATTGCTAAAATTCCCAAAACACCATGGAAAGATTAGGTTGAAGATGAAAATCACTTTCTCCTATAGTGCCTTACATATACCCAAATTAGATCTAAATTACAAAACATTTGTCACAAGACCCACCTTTCTAATATTCTAAGTCATCAAAAATTAACCTTCTAAGTCATCAAAACTTTAGTTATCTTGGAACGGTTCTCCTACTGGTTTTCAAGCATGGAAATAACATTTTAAAGAAATCCAAGTAATCTCTTACATTAAAACCCTATAATCTATTACATTACAACTATTTTCTATACATTTGTAACTTGGCTTCAAGAATTATGTCAAGCTATATCAAAAGTCTTTAAAAAATAGAAGAATAAATGTATTTAAGATTTTCAAAAATAAGCATTGCAATTATGATACTTGTCCATTTTTTTAGGATTGATGTTATATTATAAATCAAAATTATTTAAATGACAGGAGAATAAATACATTTATTTACCAACTTCAGATTCTTATTGACATCCTTTACCAGAATAGGCATTTGTTTTGGGATAGTTTGATTGAAGATGGAATTCTCAAAGTCTCTGATTTGATTCTAAGAGGTGAATTAAACTTTACTTGGTCTACAAGGGAATTTTGGGGTTCCTTTACCAGGATAGATCCATTGGCATCTTTTTCAATCAGTTGATTAAGGATGGAGGACTTATTGATGTGGAGTTGGTTGATTTCTTTCCTACCTGGAGGAATGGAAGAGTGGTTCAAGATAGTGTTGTTAAGCATTTGGATCGATTTTTAATTGATGAAAGGTTGGTTGAACCTCTGATTTAAGATTTCGATCATGGGTGGCGAATGATTTTTTTTTTGTCACATGCTTGTGATTTTCCAAATTGACTAGGGGTAGGAAAAGGTAAAGTATCCATTTAAATTAGACTCTTTGTGGTTATCTGATCCTGATTTTGTGAATTTAGTTCGGTCTAATTGGCACAATTTTCAAGTTGTTGAGGGACCATCCTCAATGGATTCATTGGTGTTGAAATTAAAACAATTGAAGTCTTTCGTTATTTCCTGGGAATGATATATGAAACTCAAATCTAAAGAGGAGTTGGTTTAGTTGGAAGTGGATTTGGAGGGTTTCTATTCATAAAATCTTGGAGGTTTTGAGTTGGAAGAGGAGAGGGTATTGGTGGTGGAAAAGGAGGAGCTAGGAAATTGGTGTTGTTGAAGCAGTAAGAGCAGACTTGGCGCCAAAAGAGTAGAGCTACTTGTTTTGCATGTGGTGATCAAAATACAAATTTTTTTCACTCTTTTTCCAATTTCAGAAGACAGGTCAACTCCATTTGGGATATTAGAAGGGAGTATGGAACTTAAGTCTCAAGGCAACAAAATTTAGAAAAATAATCTTTTAATTATTTTCAAAATATGTTTAAGGCTCAGGAAAATATGTCTATTGTTCATCAATTGGAGGTAATGCAATTTTATCCTCGTTTATTTTTTGAAGAAAAAGTTTGAAGGGTTGTAGATCTAGTTTCTTTGTTTGAGGTACAGTCTACTTTGGAGGGTTTTGTTGTATCAAAAGTTCCTGGCCCTGATGGTTGGACAATCGATTTTTTTTTTGGCATTCTTTGATATTGTGGGTCTTGAATTGTTGGAGGTGGTGGAGGAATCCAAGACGAAGGGGAATTTAAATGGGGTGCTTATTGTGGATTTCATAGAAATTATTCCAAAAAGTGATAATCCTGAGTCATTTCCAGGTTGTAGACCCATTTCTTTGTGTAACCTATCTTATAAGGTAATTTTGAAGATCATTGCTTCTAGAATTAAATCTTTTTTGTCTAAAGGGATCTATAAGGAGTGATTTGGGTTCTTGGATGATAGGAAAATTTTAGATGCCATCAGAGTGGCCCATGAGACATTGCATAACATTAAGACAAAGAAGATCAAATATTTGATTTTGAAGTTGGATATGATGAAGGCCTATTATAGTGTTAATTAGGGATTCCTCACATTGGTTATGTTATAGGTTGGGCTCAGCTTGGAATCTACTGATTGGATAATGGGATATGTCAGGTCAACAAATTTCTATGTTTTGGTAAATGGTAGTCCTTCCATTTTTTTAAGGGGTCCAGAGGATTGAGGCAAGGATGTCCTCTTTCGCCTTTGTTGTTCTTTCTCATAGTGAAAGATATTAGCAGGCTTCTCAAGAAGTTGGTCGAAGAAGGCAGACTTGGAGAATTTTTAGTAGAAAATGGTGTTAGAATTACACATATGTTATTTGTGGATGATGTTATCCTTTTTGGGAAAGGTTCTTTTCAAGAATGGCGAGTGTTTAAGGATGCTCTTAATTTTTTTTGTAATTCTACTGGAATGGATTTGAGCAATCAAAAGTCTCAATTTTTAGAAGTTGATTTGTCTGATGATTGGTTAGATCAATTAAAATAACAATTTCCTTTTGAATTCAAGTCAATTGACGAAGGTTTTAAGTATTTAGGGTTTTTCCTTAAGCCTAATTATTACTCGTGTGATGACTGAATCTAGCTTCTTCAAAAGGTGGAAAAACAAATTGCTACTTGGTGTCACAGGTGGTTAACTTTAGGAGGTCAATTTATTCTTCTTAAATATGTTTTGGAAAACATTCGTTTTTTCTGGATCTCTATGGAAAAGATTCCCATAGCTATTTTGGATAATATTCCCATGAGGTTGTTCATATTTTTGCGGTTTGGCATTAAGGAAAAAGAGGGTCTTCATTTAGTTAAATGGAACATGATTGCTAAACCAAAAAAGGAGGGAGGTTGGGGAATTAAGAATATCTATTTGTTTGGAAGGGTATTGGCAACCAAGAGATTGTGGAGGTGTTTGATGGTTCCTAGTATTTGGCATGATGTGGTTCAAAATAAATATTTTAAGTAGAAATCTATTGTGGAGTGGATAAGAGAAGGGAAAAATAATCTCAAAGGGGTGTCAAATTGTTGGAAGGCTCTCACTTATTCTCTACAAATTATAACTGACTAGATTGCTTCGAATTCTAGTAATAGATAGGAAATTCGTATTGGAGTGGATCCTCTTGTGGGGTCTCAATATTATTATAAAATTTCTACAAAATTAGTATCTATGCTCCATTGGAAAGGAATTGTATTTTTGGTTCATGTTGTTTCAAATGTTTCAGGAGGTCTGGTTGATATTAGCCAAAACTCTCCTCGGAGTTTAGATATCTTGAGCTCTTTAAGAGATGAATGGGACTCATATGTTTTGGAACTTAAGCACTCAGTTTTAATTCTTTATGATTCAATTGACTCGATTGCATGGTCGTGGGATGAGAAATAAGGAAGGGTAACTGTTAAGCAAGCATATGAGGTAAAAAAATTGAAGACTCCGATGATTTGTTTTAGTGATGGCTTAGTGATTTATGGAAGTGGAAAATTCCTTTGAGCATCAAATTGTTTTGTTGGATTTTTGGTGATAACAATATTTTGACTTAGGATAACTTGGTCAAAAGAGTGTTGGTTGGTCTGGGTAGATGTGTTCTTTCTAGGGAAGAGGCATAATCGATTGATCATTTGATGGTTAATTACTTCTTTACTAAAGAGGTTTGGAGTTATGTTTTAAAATTTCTTCATTTAAGAAAGGTGTGGGGTATTGGACAACTCTCTGTGTGTTTTTAGGCTTGGATTAAGGAGATGGGGGCTTGGAAGGAAGTTCCTTGTTTCATTTGCTGGGAAATATGGAGACATCATAATTATATTATTTTTTAGGGCTATCAGTTATCTCTTTCTAGGGTGTGTAATCTAGTTTTGAAAGACTTGGGTGAGGTAGAGAAAGATAAATTTGTTTCTGTTCAAAGGGTACCTCATCCTCCTATTTTGAAAAGAAATATTCCAGTGATATTCTTTAATGAATCTTCTCAGAATGGGGGTTCAAATGTGGAACCGGTGCAGTTTTAAAATGTCCCCATATTGGTGTGTACAGGATTAAGATGAACTGTGGTGAAGGTACCAATTCTCGAGGGGAGCTGCTAGCCTTATGGAGTATTTTGTTTTTTGCTCATTTCAAGAAAGTGACTAATTGGAAATTTGTAGGGGATTCAAAAGTTATAGCGGATTGGTTTTCACTCAAAAAAAATATGAAGGTGACCTCTTTAAAGGTTGTAGTCTAAAAATTCTACGAATTGATCCTTTCTCGATGACATTTTCCGGGCACATATGCTCGAAATCCAGTGAGAAATTGTTAGATATGAATATTTGAGTGATTATTTATACATAATCCGAGTGCCCCAAGGGTTTTTCAGCATGGTGAATCCATTTCTTTATTCATAAATGGATTTTAAAGAAAAAAAAATAGTGATTTCGTGCCAATTAATATCGCTGAATTATAACGAAAAGAAATCATTTCGTAGAACAATTAGACAATGCCTCTTTAAAGTCGTGGATGGAAACAGTTCACCATTCGAGCTCCAAGTTCCAGGTGTTGAAGATTCAACATATCTGTAACACAACCAACCCCTAAATACCCTTTCTAAGGATGGGGAATCAAATTTGTGTTCTTCCTAAATCTCTAAATTCTTATTATGGGATCTCCATTAGCTACTACTCACCACAAGATTTCTAACGGTCGCCACCACACTAAAATATGAGCTCTGTTTTGCAAGTTATTGCCTCCCGAAGTTATCTAGGCGTTATTAGTTGGGATCTTCGGCGTTCAACATTGAACACCCCTTTTTCTTTACTCCCCAAAGTCCTAAAATATTGCCACATGTCCTTGGCCCTTCGACAAACGATGTTTAGAGTTTTACATTGAATGTCCCAATGTTTAGTGTTCTACGATCGACAATAGTCATTGAACGTTTCTTTGATAAACGATTAACATTGAATGTCCATTTACTCTATTATGCCCCAAATCTCTTGAACTCCCAAAGTTATTTAGAGTCCTGGAGTCCCAGACACATCACCAACCACGTTGGCTAGGCGATCATGAACCAAACGCTGACACGTAGTGAGGGCCAGGGGTGACATGTGTCCTCATTAGGGGTGACACATGCCATGCTCTAATAATAATAAAGGGGTCTATGAATCATCCATATCTGGGTGACATGTGGCACGTGTAATGTGGGTACATATCACCTTGAATGACGTCAGGATGCCACATCATCTTGGACTGATAGCTTCCAAGCCCTTCGATCTCACAGTCGGTAAGAGTCCATGTAGATCCATAGATCTATGACTCTCGTTACTTCGCGGATCTAGAATTCGGAGCTTACGAACTCCTCACATCGCAAATTCCCTGAAGAGCCAAGTCTCTGGACTCTCGGATCTAGTGCCACGTGTCCTCTACCTATCAACGGTCCAGATTACTTTGTCGTTTGTGACTTCAGGAGTTTTCACACATTGAAAAATCTTGGCCAAGTTCCTCTAGAGTACTAAGTCTCCAGACTATAGGATCGCTTGCCACGCACCCTCTCATCCAACGACTCTAGTTTGGAAGACAACATTTGACAGGGGACAAGTAGGGGCCATGTGTCACTCCACGATGCTTTCCCGGTTGGTTGGGAAGTCGAGGGGGGGTTCCTTAGATCGACAGTTGAGAGGGATATCGAAGGATCCAAGGATCGAAGTTCCACGTCACTTTGGAAGTTCGACATTCAGGAGTTCGACGTGTATCTTTCGGCTTCCTCTCTAGAGCACGCTTGATCTATCACCACGTGTACCTAGCATTCACGACCAGGATTTACTCTGGCTTGCAGAGCTCTGGGGAAACTCGAGCGTCCATATACCGCCAAATACCCGAACTTCTGGATAGTCGTTGATCTATGGACACGTGTCCCTCCACTTTCAATGGTCCCGATTAACTTTGTGACCATGGCATTCAAGAGTGTCAGCGCTAGACCACTTCTATTCTCCTGAAGTATAGCTTTTCCAAAGCACTTAGCGCTACCCTTCCTAAGTCCGATCTAACGGCTGAGAGAGATATCCATTGGATCCCTAAATCAATGGCCCTCATCAATTCATGACTCTGGGCTTTAGCTGTTTTCGAGGGTTGTGGTGTCATAAGTGCCAAAGTCCCAAAGCCAAAAGGGATAGCTCCTTTTGGACTAGTGCAGGGTTCCCAGACCCTGGTCATATGGATCCCCCAATGAACCTCGGGCTATAAGCTCTACTCCTAGCTGAGATTTGGTTAAGGTCACAAAACCCCCAGAACTCCGAACTCCCAGAGTTCTGAAGCAAGGGAGACTTAGCTCCTTTAGGCTAGCATAGGGTTCCCAAACCCTRGTCATATGGGTCCTTTGGAAATTATTTTGGGCTAAGCGCTAATCCTTTTAGAAACAAATGGGTTAAGGACATGGGCATGAACCCTTGGTTAGATGGGTGGATAGTCTGAAGGAAACACCATTTTTCCCCCACAGAGTTGAACTTGATATTCCCGTTAAGGTAAAATCAAAAGATCAACAGGACTAAGACATTTTAGTTAATCCTACCTCAACTCTCCTACGATTTCACATCCCATAACTCTCTAGCAGCTGAACTGAGATAAATCGAAGACCAAGTAAATACAACAGATTATAGAAGCAAATGAAGATTTCTAATAACTCAAACACTGCAAGACTTATCCATAACACATAAATTCAATCATCGCATCCAATGTATTACATAGAGTATGAAAATACTTATCAGAACTAGAAAATATGAAGCGACTACTGAAAGGGGTGCATGTTTGCTCCCAACCATAGGCACAACCATTCCTGACAGATTTACCACTGGCCACCCCCGAGCTAGACCATGATGCTCTGAGAGATATTCTTTCTTCTTGATCCACAACAGTCAGGGATGGAGGTTACTCTCCTCCTCCCACATGATCTTGGAAACCTGATTCCTCTACACCAAGCAAGGAGGTCTGCGCGAGCACTTTCTCAGTCACTCGTCTGCCTCGTTTATCAACTTGTAGTGAGACCCTACCCATGGCTTCTACAACCAAAAGGATCTTGTTTCTCAACTTGTCTCTCAACTCCAAATTCGAAGCATGCCCACTTCTCTTCTCTAGAGACTGTTTTCTCTACTCTGCTTCCCTACAGATCTGTCTTTGTCCCCCGAATTACCTCCTTTCTTTCCTTCCTCAACAAGGTTGCGTGGGTCCGAATCCCAATTTCTGGTCAGGCATGGAAGCCTTACAGATGGGTACCCTTCCCCATCTCCTCATTAACTCTTGAGGATGGCCTTCCAAATACCAGCTTGACTAGTAATTCATTTCTGGGTCAGAGGACCACTGAGAAATTAAACCCAATAGGTACTGATCTGGTGAGGGTCATCTCAACCATTCTTGGTTTCCCCTCACCATCTCTCTCATATCATCCATGGTCTATCTTGGCAAACTCCCCCCTTTCAATAGTTGCGCAACACATATCCAATTTCTATTAATAACATAAAATTCATACATTGACGCTTTTATACAAAGGTTCATCAAATCAAACATTCACACATATTTAGTCCGCCCTAGTATCTTGGTCAGTTATAGTTATATTTACAAACCGGTGGAAACATGGGTATAACAATATCTACAGGGAGTTTAATTTGGAAGCAAATATACTCTCTAAACAAGCTATGGATATTGAGGAAGGAAAAATGTTTTTTGTTAAGGAGGGAGGATGTGGTGAAGATCCTTTTGAAGTTCTGTCTATTTTCTAATTTGGGGTTTGTTTTTGTTTGGTTGCAATGGTACTATGAAAGGGGATATAAGGTATGTTTAACTCATGAATGTTTTTTGTTGGTTCTATGGTTGGGGAGGATAGTTCGAGATTTTCTCATCAGTGATATGTAATGTTTTTTTCTTTTTTTTATTTACTAATATCAATACTTTTTTCAATTTGAATTTTTTATTTATTTAAAATTTTAAAAAATCAAACATTATATACATTATGTTATACAAATATTTCAATAAAAATTATATAATCACACATAAAGATAAATAAACAAGATATACATTATATTATACAAATATTTTAATAAAAATTGTATCAACACAGATAAATTTTAAATTTTAGATTAAAGTTTTTTTCAGATTTTTTTCCTTAATTATTAAAATTCATTATTAAAACATTTAAGTTCATAAAAATTTAAGATAATATAATAAAAAATATAACTATAATTATCAAACACTTTTAATAAATATTTTATAAGATGGTTTCCATGTATAATACTTATGAAAAAATACATTAAAAATCTTTTTTTTTTTTACATTAGATATTCGTTTTAAAAAATCAACTATAATAACATTATTTTTACCATTTTAAATTATCAAAAATATAATCATAAATATCAAAGATTTCTAATATAAATTTCAACATAACACGACTTATACATTGATTTAAGATTTTAAAACAATTAAGCAACGCACTTATGATAGTTGTCCATTTTGTTTAGGATGGACATTATATTATACAAATATTGATTTCTAATATAAATTTCAACATAACATGACTTATACATTCATTTAAAATACATTGATTTAAGATTTTAAAACAATTAAGCAGCGCACTTATGATAGTTGTCCATTTTGTTTAGGATGGACATTATATTATACAAATATTGATTTCTAATATAAATTTCAACATAACATGACTTATACATTGATTTAAGATTTTAAAACAATTAAGCAGAGCACTTATGATAGTTGTCCATTTTGTTTAGGATGGACATTATATTATACAAATATTTCAATATAAGAATTATATTGACACATATAAATCAAAAATAAATTTTTTAGATTAAGATAGGTTAATATGGGAATAATATATATCGAATTTTATAAATAAATTTGAAAAAAAAAGTTAAAATGAATTATTATTTTATTTTTGATAAAAATGAAAAATAAAATAAAAAAATATTATTTTATTTATTTTTTAATTTTATTTAATAAATAATTTTAAAAACAATTATAATTTTAGTTTAAAGGTTGTTTTTTTTATATTATTTATTTATTTATTTTTAAAAATTGATAAGAAATTGTTGAATCTACAATATTTTAGTATTTTAATGATTAAATTTGTATAATCCAAGTTAAATCTATATAATCCAAATGTTTTCAGTAAACTAAATCCATTTATACAATTAGAAATACTTTTCAAATAACAAAAATTTGTGATTCAATCCATTCTTTAGACAATACCCCATACATATATATAATCTCTAATTTGGAAAATGTATTTACCCTACTTTTGAATCCATTTGAATCCCTTGGATATCGAGTTAGAAAGCATAAAAATCGCTCTCACATCATAAAATACTTAATATAATTTTCATTTATACCATGGATTTCAAATCATGTACTATGATAGGAAACAAAGGAAGTTTAACTATTCAATTTTTGTATTTATCCATAATTTAAATGGATAGCAATCAGAATCCAGATCCAAGAACATTCCATTTGTATCTGACATCAAAATTCGCAGTTCTAATATCAATATTATAAAATTGTATGGAACTCAACATGTTATTTTTAAAATAACATGTTCATATCAAAAAACAAAAACTAAAGATACGACACATGCAGATTTTTCAGTCACCTCAGCCCGCAAAACAGTCAATAAATCAACCAACCCAAGCTGTGCTAGCTGTTAGTTTTAATCAAAATCCGTATAATCATTAGGCGGTACCGAAAAACAAGACCACAATACTAATAAAAAGCACTCCGCAGGATTCGAACCGAGAACTCACTTACTAAGAACGGGAAACAAATTTTAAAACACGATTGCATAAGCAAAAGACACAAACGCTATAATGGCAGACTGCAGTGTCTGGTGACCAGAAACGGTGCCTTTAACTGGACAGCCGCAGATTAGTCTAGCTCACCAATCCGATCGATCTTTAATCTCAGCCTCCGCGAGATGATCGAGACTGAAAATACTTACCATGGCGGAAGGGAGAGGCATACATGCAGGTACCGAATACCACGACGAGAAGCCCGACAATTTAACGAACGCCTGTCGCACGTCTGTGAGTGTGAGCACCACCACTGCCGAGAAGAACACCGCGACAACAGCAAGCATTCTCACCATCTTCAGCTGCAGTAAACGGAGATCAATTGACAGATTTATCAGAATTCCCATCAAGAAAATATTGACGCAATTACAGAGGCTTGCTTACCCTAGTGTCTCTGGCGCAATAGATGAACATCGTAACGTAAATGATCTCCAAAACGACTCCTGTTCCGTTA
>SNQJ01S0012108.1:67713-84374 GCA_010110895.2 Picea sitchensis | reverse complement strand
CATTTTGTCCCTCTGTCACGTGAGAGCTTGCTCAAGCAACAGATTGATAGGATCGTCTGCTCCGTCGTTTTTATTTTCTTCTGCCATTGAGGGTTTCTTGGGTGTGTGAGAGCGATTGTCTTCAAGAGAGACAAGCTCGAGACCCAACTTTCTATTCTCGAACCTCGTTGGGGACATGCACTGAAAAAATGATCAAGAGCAGCATGCTCTGATACCACTGATCCGGATTATTTTCGGCACGAAATGAGAGCGGAGATATAACAAATAAATGAACAGAGATATCACAGATATTCAATAATATAACATAAATGTATCATAGATGCAACCATAAAAACATATATATAGTAATACACGATTTCTATTAATGAAAGAAATGTATAGAGACTGTAAAAATACAGAGTGAAAGACTCGCTAGAATGGTGGAAACTTATCTCTGAGAAGAGATGTGACGGCTACTCGCATTTGCAAGAGGATGGTTACAATGAGGCTTTGAAGGCCTTTTTACAATAAACAAGAATTCCAAAAACCTAACCCTAGGAGATGAAGCGCCAAAAGTCATGTGGGCTCCGTTTGGGTAAGTGAGTACATCAACTTCCCGGGGTCGTAACTTTTGCATACGATCCTCGTTTTAGGCCTTTGATAGATCATTGGAAAGGTATTGTCGAGGAGATTCATTTTGGGGGCTCAATCATGCCTTCAACTATTATTGAGAACCTTGATCTCGAAAAACCTTCATTTGGGCCTCAAAATGGCCCCGGAAGTTAAAAACTGCTAAAAATAGTAAATTGCCAAAATTGCCAGAAAACTATTTTGAGCTAGTCAGAAAAGGTGGGTGTCCACCGATATCCACCTGGATCAATCGAACAGAGAAAATTTATTAAAGAATCATATTTCTTTTATTATCATATACATATTTCAAAATTGATAATTCTTCAAAATTGATAATTCAATTCAAAGTTACTATGGTAAGAATAATAGGAAGACGTTCGCATCTTTAAATCTACATCATGGAATGGATATCCTATGTTTCCATTCATCTTCCTACTTTACTCATGTTGGAACTGTTGTCACGCCACACCATATCTTTGGGTTTACTGGACTCTCAATGTAACCGAACAGGGTCGGCCTGCCAATCTCCATGTTCGATACCAATTTCCTCTATGGGGGAGAATTATTATTATTCTCACGTATGATAACCTATTTTATCGCAGCCAATACTTCCATCACATTAGGCCTAGAAGATGGTTTAGGATCAACACATCTAAGGGCTAGTTTGGCGAAAGAAACTATTGATTTAATGTTGTAGTTTCCACCCATCCTCTTGTCTATGATTTCTCCCATTTACCCACTTATTGATTTGTCAGGATTTTCATCCATATCCACATACACATACAGCGTCACCTACAAATATGTCCAAATATATTAAATAAATTGCATTGGATTATCATGAATTATAAGAGTAGGAAAATGTAATTGAATATCATGAAAAATTGGAACATGTACTTGAATGTAACCGATTAGGTTGATGTTTCCTATTTAGAATGACAAATTATAATCAAATTCCGTACCCATTAAATGATGTTAACTTGTGTAAGAAATGGGGCCAATCAAGGTTCGGTATTTCGGCGAACATGAACACCCAACGCCACACACAACAACTCACGAATCCTGAAATGCGAATGGAGTGTGGGGACCAGACAATATCAGGTTTCGAGGTTCGGGGTTTGCTAACACCCGACGCACAAAACAAAATGACACGATGATTTTCGAATCGCGAAATGAAAATAGGGTGTGGGCCTACCGCTTCGGGGTTCGGGGTTTTGAGATTAAAGAATTCCATGGAGTTTTTAACAAGTAAACTCCGAATGCCGAATTTGATCAAGGAATAAAGAAACGAGTTTACGAACTCAACAACACAAAATTAAAAACACAGAATGACCAATTCAATTCAAAAATGCTTTCAAGCTCTGTATTTCTATATCAGTCTCACCCTCACAATGTATTACAATATGATTCAAGTATTTATAGGAACAAAACTTTCCCCTTCGACCTTAGGAAAAAATAAATTAGGGCAGTGATGGTATTTAGTGGCCTGCAAACGCTAAGGCAGCCACCGCCTGGGCTGGTAGTGAAACTTCACGTCTTGAAGGGTCAAAACGGCCACCGATCCACCATCATAAAGAGGTGAAATGATTACAAACCAACATACTCCCTCTTAATCATTTCGAAAATAAGAACAACAAAAAAATATGTAATACAAAATTGCTATAAACAATGCATTACAGCATGCAGACCCCAATATTTCTTCTATGGTTTTTAAACAATTCATTTCTCAAGGGATTTGTAAATATGTCTCCAAATTTTTCTTTAGATATGCAGAACTGAACATAAATTTCTTTGCCATTTACCAGCTCTCAAATGAAATGATACCTTGTATCAATGTGCTTACTCTGTTTGTGAAAGATGTGATTCTTTGATAGTGCAATGGTAGATTTATTGTCACAGACTATTTGGGTTGCATCATTCTGGTCATGCAACAATTCAGTCAATACCCTTCTCATCCACATAGCTTGACATGCTACTGCAGCTATTGCAACATACTCTACCTCAGTAGAAGATAGAGTCACAATGGGTTGTTTCTTTGATGCCCATGCCACTGCTGCAGATCCAAGACTGAACACATACCCAGATGTGTTTTTCCTATCATCAATGGAACCTTCAAAATCACTATCAGTATATCCTATCAGTGCAAAGTTCAAGTTTGATGTGTATCGGATACCAAAATGAGTTGTTCCAACAATATATCTCAGGATCCTCTTTACTACTTGCTAATGAGTATTCTTCGGAGTCTCCATGAATCTCGAAATCAAACTTACTGCAAACATGATATCAGGTCTAGTTGTTGTTAAGTACATAAGGTTCCAACCAACCTCTTATACAGATTTGGATCAACATATGATCCCTCATCATACTTGCTCAATTCAATACCAGTTGCCATTGGTGTTGCAATTGGCTTGCAATTCAACATTCTAAACCTTTTCAACACTTCATTTGCATAGTTAGTTTGACAAATGAAAATGCCATCATTAGATTGATCCACTTCAATTCAAAGAAAATATTTCATCAATCCTAAATCAGTCATCTCAAACTCTGTTTTCATGGCATTTTTAAAGTCTTCTATAGATAGATCTCCACTAAAAATCAAGTCATCAACATACAAACAAACAATCAAAATTTTACCTTCCTGGTTCACCTTTGTATACTATATACAAAGTTGGTTCACTTTGACTTCTATTGAATCCAACACTGATTAGGTACTCATCAATCCTGCTATACCAAACTCGGGATTCCTGCTTCAATCCATATAAAGATTTCCTCAACTTGTAAACTTTATCTCTATGCTTATCAATCACATAATCCGAAGGTTGTCTTACATAAACCTCTTCTTCCAAATATCCATTCAAAAATGAAGACTTAACGTCCATCTGATGCATGATCCATCTGTTCTGAGCAGTAATAAATAAGACCATCCTCACAATGTCAATTCTAGCTACAGGAGAAAATGTTTCATTGTAATCAATACCGAGTTGCTGACTAAACCCCTGAGCTACAAGTCTTTCCTTGTACTTCTCAACTTCACCATCTGCACTCAGCTTAGTCTTATAAACCCATTTAACACCAATACTTTTCTTGCCTTCAGGTAAATCTACAAGATCCCAAGTGTTATTTCATTCAATGGAATCAATCTCCTCATCCATTTCTTTTATCCAGACATCCTCTTTAGCAGCTTCATTAAAACTTAGAGGATCACATGTCATTAATGTAAAATTCGAAATCTGATCTACTTCTTCATTCTGATCATATAATTCTCTTAAGCTTTTAGTCTTTTGTCCTTTAAATCTATTTCTTAATGAAGCTAAAGTGGGATTTGATTCACTACTTACCTGTGAATCTGATTGATGTCCACCATGTCCATATGGCTCACCACGCTCATGAGTTCTGGGTGTTATAAATTGAGATGGGCTGGAATTTGGTGCTTGCCTTGTTGGACTTCTTGTTGCAGGCGTATGTGCATGTGGAACCATCTGTCCATCTCCTTCAACCTGCTCAGCTCCATCATCGTCTTCACGGGGTAACACAACTCCCTCTGAAATTGACTTGTCAATACTTCCATCCGAGGCTTCATCTTCTTTAAATTGAACATCTCTGTTGATTACATATTTCTAGGTGATGGGATTGTAGAGTTTATATTCCCTAGACTCTTCACTGTATCCAACAAAGATACATCTCTCACTTTTGTCATCCAACTTCTTACTCATTTCTATAGGTACATGCACAAATGAAACACATCCAAAAATTATGAAATGAGAAACATTGCAAGGCTTACCATCCCAAGCTTCCTGGGGTACACGATCCCTCATGGTCTTGGTCGGACTTCTATTCAAGATAAAAATAGAGCAAAGAACTGCATCTCCCCATTATTCATTTGAAATATGCTTTTATTTCAACATGCTTCTTAGCCATATCCATGATGGTTTGATTCTTCCTTTCAGCCACCTTATTCTGTTGTGGAGTATATTGAGCAGTAAACTGCCTTTTAATTCTATGAAAATCACAAAATTCAATGAATTCATTAAGTTTGTATTCACCTCCTCTATCAGACCTTAAGATTTTAATGGTTTGACCACTCTCATTCTCAACCATAGACTTAAACTTCTTAAAAACATCAAAGGCTTCAGATTTCTATTTCAACAAATATAACCAAGTCTTCCTACTGAAATCATCAATGAAAGTCATAAAATAAACACAACCAGTTAAAGAAGGTGTTTGCATAGGTCCACATAAATCTATGTGGACAATTTCCAATGGAGCTTTTGCTCTATAAGAAACACTTGAAACAAATTTCTCTCTGTGATGTTTCTCAAGTATACAACTCTCACAAGAGCTTGTAGGTTGCTGAATACATGGTAACCCCTTTACCATCCATTTCTTCTGTAACATATCTAAACCACCAAAATGTAAATGACCATATCTCAAATGCCATAACCAAGATTCATCTAAACTTTCAGTTTTATAAGCATTCAAAGAATTACTTAAATCATTTCTCATAACAAGTGGAAACATTCTATTCTTGGTCATCTCAACTCTTTCAATCAACTGTCTGCTGGTTAATTTATCATAAATTGTGCATACCTTGTTCTTGAAGAATACTCTGTACTTTTTCTCCAACAGTTGTCCAACACTAATAAGATTTCATTTTAAACTAGGCACAAAATAAACATCATCAATATTTCTTCTCTGATTATTCTTAGTATAGACTGGAACTACACCTTTACCATTAAATCTAACCTTACAGTCATTCCCCAGTTTTACTTCAGACTGGATACTAGTATCAATAGAAGAAAATAAGTCCCTATTACCAATCATGTGGTTACTGCAACCACTATCCAAAAATCAAATATCTTTAGCACTTTCTTGAGTGCCATTACAAGTCAGGAACACAGGATTTTGATGATCCTTAGACTCATTTGTGATATGTGTAGACTTCTTTCCAGCATTTGCCTGCTTCTTCCAACATTTGTTAGCAAAATGCCCAAACTTTTTACAATAATAACATTGTACTTTAGTTTTATCATACCTCTGATTTTCTTGCTACCAAGGTTTGTTGCTGCTCCCTCTTAAATTAGGAGGATTCTGTTGGAACTTCTGCTTAGACTCTGATTCAGCTCTGTTGTCCTTTCGACCAGAAAATCAACCTCCTCTTCCATGATTATAAAACCTTCCTCTGCCTCAGCCTCTGGTAATATGCAGTTACGATTTGAAGGCATGCCCGAATGATCCTTCTTCATATCTAGATATCTTAGATTCATGAGCAACAAGAGAACCAGTTAACTCATCAATTTGCATTTGACTTAAATCCTTAAATTCCTCTATGGGTACAACAACAGGTTCAAACTTCTTGGGCAAACTTCTCAACACTTTCTCTATAACTCTTTTATTCTCAATATCATCTCCATACTGCCTGAGCTAGTTTACAATACTCATCACTTGAGTCATGAAAGTATCAACACTTTCATTATCCTTCATCTTCAGATTTTCGAAGTCCCTTCTTAAGTTCCGCAACTTGACTGTCTTCACCTTGGACGCACCTTGATAATTGGTTTCAAGAATGTCCCAAGCCATCTTTGAAGATGCAGCAGTAGCAATCTTCATAAAAATGGATTCATTTAACCCTTGTTGGATTAATCCAAGAGCTTTGTTATCCTTCTTCCTGTTTTCCTTCAGCAAAACACGGTCAACATTAGACAGAGCCAATTCTACTGCAACATCAGCTGGCTCAACATAACCATCAATGACATAAGTCCATAAATCTTGAGAACGCAAAATCGTCCTCATTCGAATATACCAAGAATCATATGACTTCTCGTTCAGCACATGAACCTAAATCTGAGAAGCACTGCTACCAGACGCAACCATTTATAAAAATTGAAGGAAATCAAATAAACTTCTGTGCAGAAAGAAAATTAGATGCCAGCAGGGATAATCTCCATTGAACTAAGAAGAGAACACAACACAATATTCTTAACACAACAACGGTCAAACATACAGAGAAGCTTATGCACTCTTCGACGCGTACTGAAATAATGACAGTATGGCTCTGATACCATATGTAAGAAACGAGGCCAATCGGGGTTCGGGATTTCGGTGAACACGAACACCCAACGCCACACACAACAACTCACGAATCGCAAAATGCAAATGGAGTGTGGGGCCCACGCAATATCGGGTTTCGGGGTTCGAGGTTTGCTAACACTTGATGCACAAAACAAAATGACACAATGATTTCCAAATCGTGAAATGAAAATAGGGTGTGGGCCCACCGCTTCAGGGTTCGNTAGTCATTTAATTTGTGAGATGCAAATTAAAAGGTGACTTTATGATTAAAGTGAGGGTGAGTGAAGAGACACCAAATCTCAGCCACCCATCTAATCTAATCTCAACTGTTAGATTAGAAAATCCCTCACCTTCCCTCATGAGGTCGACTAGGGAAAGAGGGCGCACCTATTCTTGGGTAGTTCAAGCATTCTTGTTGAGAGAACAGGAGAGAGCAAGAGAGAGGTCAAGCTAAAGAAAAGAGACAACATTTCTTGAAGGAGAGCATGCATCCCAAGGAAAAGAGAAGTACGGATTTCAAGGCAGTAGACAACAAGGAAGAACAGGCCGTACCATACGGATTTGTGGAGGCCGTACAACATTTAATGTGCACAGAAATTGAGGAGGACAACAGCTAAAATTTCTGAGAGTATTGGCATGCATTCCAAGGCTGTCGTACAACATTTATTGGCACAAAAATTGAGGTAACTGCTGTAGTAAATTTCTGAGTGTATTTCCATACAATCCATACAGTTTGGCATGAATTTTGAGGGTCGTACAACGCAGTTTACAAGGAGTTGTTCATGTTGGGTTTTTCATACAGTCTTAGTAGAGTTTTGGCACAATTTTTGGGACAGTCCGTACAACATTAATTGCTGGGAAAGCCGTATAGTTGTACAGATTTCTAGGACATAAATCGAGGAGCATTTTCCAGGACTGTTCAAAAGGTTTTTAGCGAAAGAAAGTCTAGATAAGTTTGTGTAACTTTCTGAAGATGAATATGCTGTAAAAGAATTTTCTCAGAATCTCATAAATAATAAAAAGCCCTCTCTCATTGGTTTTCCCTTGTGGGTTTTTCCAGGGTCGAAGTTAGACCGAAAATCTTTGTGTCTATATTTTCTGAGTTTTGCATACTGTTGATATTTTATTTCTGCGTTGAAAACAATGTTCAAAATCCTCAGGTTTCAGTTCTGAAGTTTATTTTCTGTTAAGTTTTTATATGCTGAAACAGTGCTGGAACAGATGTTGAAACAGTGCTGAGACATATGCTGAAATAGTGCTGGAACATATGTTGAAACAATGCTGAGACATATGTTGAAATAGTGTTGAGACATTTGCTGAAACAGTGCTAAGACATATGCTGAAACAATGCTGTAACATATGTTGAAACAGTGCTGAAACTGAATTTGGCATTTAACTTTGGCTGAAAAATCAGCGAGACTGAAACTGGGTTGGGGTCTGAAATTTTTACAAGCCAACCACTGTAGCAGAAGTCCAAGTAGAGTGGGCAGAAGAGTCAATTTTGTAGGTGGAGGCGTCCTTGCTCTTTATATTTTTTAAGATCTATTCAAGGGCATGACACACATGTGTCTCTGTCTTATCTTACCCTTTCAGACCTAGGTTCGCTACAATTGGGAGAAAATATTATTAGATTGTGGAGTCTTTTCTCTTTGAAGAAGAATTTAAATCGTTGTGCCTAGAGTTTCTCCTTAGTCGCTTCTCAAGGCAACTTGGATGAAAGCATAGTAGAGATCAGAGGTGCATACATGCAACAAAATTATTTTCTGTCAGCGGTCCATGAAGAGCTACCAAGATCTTGTGGAAATATGAGAATATTAGTCTTTGTTGATCTCTCGAATTTGGCGAGGATGGGAGTATTTATTTATTCTTAGTATAGTTTCTTGCCATAAGAAACTAAGGGATGCACTAATGAAAATTCAGACGGAAAGAGAGGAAGATTGTCTGTTGCCTGCCTACCCGATTAAAGTTGTTGAGAATTATGGACATTCTCAGGACGAGGTCTTATGGCCAGATCTGCAAGTATGAAATTTGTAGTAAGAGATGTTTACAATGTTCTTGGGTCTTTGTGTAGCATTTATTGTTTTTATTTGGTGTGAACATTTGTAAAAGTTTATAATGTAGAACCAAATATAGAACAGAGTGATGTAATTCAAGTTTGTAGTTCTTGAGTACTTCGGTGCTATAAGAATGTATTACTAGTTTGAGTATGTCAGCAAGTTTGTTAAATGCTGGAAGGTCTTGTTCCACTTCGGTGCTCCAAGATAATCAGTTAGAGGTTATCTTTGTGTTGATGAGTGTGTGTAAAAAATGTCATTTTGTAAGATCGATTACTGAATGTTTCAGTATCGAGACTATTCTTTGGGGTAGTTTAGAATTGTCGGTCCTATAGATACTTCAAAGATGGTCGGAAGCTGTTGTATTTGTGTTGTATGAAGTGGTAGCTCGAAGATGATGGGAGAAAAAGAGCGTGTCTATGAGGATGTATGTTTTGTAATTTACGATTGTAATATTTATAATGTAAGCATTAAGGGAGGGTGTTAGAAATAATTCTTACAATTGTTCTAACTTTGAGTTTCTAGGTCAACTATGACTGTTGTAAGTGTGAGTTTCTTAGGATCTAGATTGCTAGGAGTCTGTGATTTCGATGCTATATATGTAACCTCCATTTGTCTATGAAATATGAATTGAATTGTGTTCTATGAAATATGTTTTCTCACATATTTTCTTTGTAAAATTACGAGCCCTTTGTCTTTTTTTTTCTTTCTAAAACCATATAATCTAAAACCATATAATTGACTCATGACTTTGGTTTTTTTTTGTCCTTCCACATAATTGACTCATGAAAAAAGATCGATCAAAGTTAGGTTAAAACCACATAATTGACTCATGAAAAAAGATCGATCAAAGTTAGGGTTTACGTTTAGAAGAAAGTACTTACAATTTCTCCAACACGGTTAAATTGGAGAAGTTTGGCAAAGATCCGACGAAATTGTTATTATCAAGTGACCTGGTAATTTAAACACGAACGGATGAATGCGAAATGAACGATATTACTAATTATTTTCTTATGATTCTGAACAGGAACAGAAGAAACAGGGAGACGTACAGCTCTTTAAGCTTTTTGAATCGAGATAGCCAGTCTGGAACACTACCACTCAAGTTGTTGTGTTGTAGATATCTGCACACCGATGGAACTAAATGGTTGCAATTTTCTTTCTAACATGACCTCGATCTGGTTTTTTCGAAGACATATTTGACTAATATTAAGGCAGACAACGGAAGCGTTTACGTTGAGAAAAACCCTCCAACATAGTTAAATTGGAAAAAATTGCCAAAGCTCCGGAAAAACCCACTTACAATCTCTCCAACATAGTTAAATTGGAAAAAATTGGCAAAGCTCCGATCAGCTGATTATTGGCATTGTGACCTAGTAATTTCAACACGAATGGATGAATGTATGTATAAAATATGTTCCTTTCATTAGCCGCACCATTGAACTTATTCCTTTCAACTTGACAAAATATAATGCTACTTACACGTTAACTAATGCGGTCAACTGTCCAATATCTGCAGGTACAGTTACTTTCAAATTCCTTCAGACCAATTTCTGACAACAGGAGGATTATCATAAACTATTACAATTTCCCATCCAGCTATATAGTATAAACCATAAACAGTATACAAATGAAAGGGTTAAACTTACAATTCCGATATTCTTATGTTCGATGATGTGTGATCACAGCGAATTCCTTCCCAGTGGATCAAATAGCAAGCATCTGAAATCCAATCTTTTATGCCAAACCTGCTTTTGATCCCGTCAAGAGGTTCAACTGCAATTTAATAACTACATGGTTAGACATTGAACTATATATCAGTAATTTAAGTATGGGAAGTTTAGTCAGGGCACTTACTATCTTGTGAATATGTTGCCGGTTGGGTATCAACTAGTATGTAAGACTCATAGGCCTTGATTATAGGACTACTGCTGGAGTTACTGGCATTCTGGATGTCAAGCATGAGTTCATCTGTTTCATTAGATAGGAATGGTAGCTCTAGGGTAGAGTAATTTGGCACCAAAGTAATGATTTGAGACCTATTATCCCCACTTATCATGACGTAGAAAGATCTCCATTCAGACATATTTAGCTTTTCGATCTCTGCCAAATACAAGAGCAGTAGTGATTTGCTCCCTTCCCATGATCCAACGACGATCGGAAACACTGAGCTGTTTATAACACATGCACTTTGCATTACAGCACTTGGGGGAAGGTTTTCGGTATTTTTTGTTGAAATGGGCTCTTCCGAACTCACAATCCGTACACCAGGTATATCACGAACATTGAAAAGGAAATCTGATGTCCAGATGCGGTCAAAGTTGTTTTCAGGATACCTGCTTGGTTCACCATACAATGCTGTTCAGCTCAATCATTAACAAAAGAATTAACTGCAGAACATGAGTTCTGCATCAAAATTGGCCTTTAGATATCAAAGTTGCTCTGGGCATTTTTATGGTCGGTGCGAAAGGTTTCTCTTAGATTTCAATTATTATAAGAAAACCTAGAACGAAAAACACAAAAATCCATTACAAGAAGTGAGAGTTGAGCTTGGAATATACTCGTAATTATTTTTAAAAGACGAGCTTTTCAATATACCTTAAAATACAGTTATTTCGCCATTTTCAACAACGACATCGAAAAATACAGATATAGTTGCTGATAGTGTGGAGAATGAAGTAAATTTATAGCTGATAAAGACACGAAATGAAATAAATATCAACACCAGCAAACTGTAAACATGAAAATGTTTAAAATGTTTACCTAACTGTCGATTTTGCACCAAGATCAACTCTGTCATCTGTTAGCAACAATGTTCCTGGCTGAGCCTGTCTATACATGGCATCTTGGAGGGTCCTCAACTCAATAGCATTGATGAAGGGATTGCCACTCTCTGAGGTTCTGATCAAGCAAACAAACAACACTCTGCCAGAACTAACAAAGATTATTTCTTCATACGTTGGATCGTCATATGGGGCTGTTACGTTTATGGAAGCCAACATACCCAATGTCTCAATAGAGACTACGAAGCTTGGCAATTGTTTGAATCCACTGTATTTACCGATGGCAAACCATCCTCTTAAGAGGTAAGGTACATTGGGGGCCACTGGCAACTGATAGCAAGACTTTTTTAGAGGTTTTGGGAAAAACCGTAGATTATGCAAGTGCGAACCGTAGGCATCTCGAGACACATCCCCTATCTCTGCTATCTCACCGACGTCTATGTAATTAGCATCAGTGACCCAACTTATACTGTTTTGAGCACTGTGATTTCTTTTATCTCCGCAATCTATACTCAGAAATCCTGGGATCCAAAATTTAAATAATTAACCAAAGGATTTATTGTCGAGCAAAAGAATAAACACTACATAAGCGATTTGCGCTCCAGTGACACGATTCAATGATGTTTCTAAAGTAAACAAAACGGAAGCAGTAAAATATTGATCCTTAGATGGTCTAAAATGTTGAATAATACCTGGTTGAGCAGTAACATAGACAAACAATAACAGCACGCTCATAGGCATCCAAAAAGCCCATATGGGGTAACTCATTTTCCCCCTGGTCACGAATGGAAGGATTCGAATTTCGGGCATGCGCTAGATTCGTGCTTTTCTCGGAAGTTAGCATCCAAATAAAAACAGAGCAGTACTATTCACCCAGTGGATGGATCTATTATCGGTTTTGCAGAGTCGATCCTCGTGTTTCACTACAAAAAACAGATCTCAGAAAATGGGATCTAATATCGGTTTGCAGACTCGATCCAGGTGTTTCACGGGAAAAAAACGGATGGTCTTTTCATTTTTTTCTACTATTTAACGTAGACTGCGTTCCAAAAGTTATTTTTTTAAATTAATTTTAAAAATTTAAATATATTAGTGACTTTATCGATCCCGTGTAACAATACAAGCGCAAGCGCTCCTCGCGTGACAAAAGAACGAGATGATGGATAACTTTTTTCAGATCTTGAAACAACTATTCATGGCAGTCAAGAGATCTTCAATAAGAAGCCATTTCAGAAGTACGTCGATTTTCAAGGTATAAGTCAATTTTGATATCCCTTTATTTGAAGACCATATAGACCTAGATTCTCTAGAAAAATGGTTGAATTTGCTAGAAGGTTATTATTGGATCAAAAAAAAATTTGATGGTGAAAAGATTACTTTCACACTCCTTAAAGCCCTTCCCCATTTGAGAGCTTGGTGGGAAGGTTACTGAGAAAGGTACATCATAGATGAATCTACACCATTCAAGAGAGAACCCACCTATGAAGACTTTGTGGATGCTCTCAAGGATGAGCTCTACCTTGTTGGAAGCTATGATGACCAATATATGAGATGGATAACTCTGCATCAAGAAAGAGATAAGTTGGTGCGAGAGTATACTAACATCATCCATACCTTATGCTCAAAGTTGGGCATTAGAGACTTCGAGGGACACCTTGTTTTAAAGTATCGAAGTGGCCTACACAGATACATCCAAACAAAGATGGATTTCTTAGACATATCATCATCAAGAGTTGCTTATCAATATGCCATCAACATTGAGAAGAAATTCGAGCGGTGGAATAAGAAGTACTTTGTGTTTGCACATATGCCACAACAAAAGCATGGAAAAGGAAACCCTAATGAAGGACAAAGAAATGAGAGTCAATCTCTAGAAAATCAGTCCCGGTCTTTAGCTAAGAAGGGTGATGGGAAGTTGAAGAAGAACATGGAAACGTGGTGTGAGTTCCACAAAATCCCCTTGCACAACACTAATGAATGTTGCTCGAAACAATCATTGGTGGTTGAGCTCAAAGAAAAAGAAATAGAACCTGGCTTAGACTCTAACTCAGAGCACAATAAAGGGAAATGAATCATCGATGCATAACCCACTTTTACTATCGAGGTGACAACAATCCAACGAGAAGAACTATAGGAGCTTGAGAAGGTGGAGCACTAGATGTTGGTTAAGGAGATCCCATTGCATTTCATCGTTGACAACAAGAGTTAAATGAACCTGATCTTAGTTGAGTTTGTCAAAAGATTGAAGTTGTCGAAAATGGAGCACCCCCAATCATACACCATAGGATGGTTGAGAAAGAGACTAGATATCCACACCATCCAACAATGTCACCTACCCTATGAAATCAAACCCTTCAAAGATGAGGTATTGCATGATGTTTGCCCACTTAAAGTTTGTGATGTTCTTTTAAGAAACCCATATATGTGGAAACGTCACGTTGTTTATGAGTCTCAACCCCACATTGTTATTTTTACTCTTAGAGTTCAACTCTATGGGGTAACAAAGGTAGTTTCAACTACGTCCAATTCATTGATATCGAAAAAATAATGCCACAAAGTAATCTCTCAGACTACAAAGTTTTCCCTCTTCATGATCTGATAAGAAGGTGAATAGAAGGTCACTACCACTGCCAAATCCTCGGTCCAATACCTTTTTATACAATAGAAGTAGGTTGACAATATTGTAGAGGAGCACAAAGATATTTTTTTACCTACAACAGTGCCTCTCCACTGCCAAGTTGAGAATTCCATTGACTTGGTGCATGGTGCTCCATTACCCAATGGTCCAATCTATAGAGGCTCCCTTCCAGATATTGAGAGTCTTCCATATCTTCAACATAAATATATTGTCCATGACTCTTTTCAGGTGTTCTTGGTGTTCCATCCATTATCCCCTGTTGATATAGCTATTCATGTTGCGTCTTCACTAACAGAGTCCTCCCACACTCAAACCAAGGAAGATCATGTAGCCATATTTATTGAACATATACAACACCACCAACTACAGGTTCAGGACATCCTTCAACAAGATAATACCAAATACAAGCACAACAACTACTTCAACAAGGAAAGAAACTCACCAAGGTTTAAATTCATCAAAAGCTTCCCCATCTCTCGAGGGAACTTGACGCAATAGGGACTATTACTTCCTAAGGGGTGTGGACTGATTGAGGTGGATCTCGGTGGCCATCTACCTTTTCCACTGAATCGACGTTTTTTATCATGTGGTTTTGATAAACCATGATATTCACTCTTTAGATGAGGAATGTAATGTAATTCCATCTCCATTTGGTAATTAAATCATCATATGTACATGCCTACAACGTTAATGCACTAGATCCCATTAGAACTTTGTAGTTAAGAGTGTTTGGGATAGAGTAGTACTGGAATGGGTGACCTCCTGGAAAGTCTTAGTGTTTTACATGCCTATGACATTTTGTAAACTTAGACAATTTTATCCCACATGCATCATAGGAATTGTTCTCCTCTCACTCTCTCATATATAATCAAGCTGAAGGAGGTCCTTTCTGCATGAAATGGACTGTGAAGTAAATATTTTTGCAAATGAACATAGTTGACATCTCTTTCTCTTCAGAGAAGCTACCACCATTCTAGCCCATTTGTGTTCTACAATTTTTTGTTATTTTATTTATTAATAGAAGTTGGGTTTCACAATATTCATGTGTTTTTTGCTATATTTCGGTGTGTGTACCATTTCATACTGAATATAGTCTGGATTCATTGTAAATAAAACAATTTTTTCATTATTAACGAAAGATATTTTATGTTTTTTTTAAACATGGTTCTTCTTCCTATCACCTACAATTCTTCATATTTACAATAATGATACAAATAATACAATCCCAAGGATTACATGTCCAACATTCCTCCCCTTGATCCGAATGAGTTTTTTTGAGTCCAAACAACATTATGAAATTTTCAACATTTTCCCTTCCAAGCGCTAGGGTTAAGATGTCTACAATTTTCTCATTCGTGAAGCAATGTTTCAAGTGAATAGTCTTGTCCGCTACATGATATCAAATAAGATGATATTTTATGTTGATGTTCTTATTTTGATCATGGAATCTGGGATTCTTGGCCAACTTGATTGCAAAATTATTGTCAAGTAGAAGAGGAGTGGAATTCACTTGTTTCTCCTACGAATATTCAAGTATTTTCTTCAACCACACAATCTCCTTTGTTGTTTCTGTAGCTGCCACATATTCTTCCTCTGTTTTGGAATTTGATGGAACTAACTATTTGCGGGATATCTAGGAGACAATTGTTGATCCAAAACTCATGAGATAGTCTGAAGTTGACACTCCATTTTCCTTATCCCCAAAAAAGTATGAATCGGAATATCCAATCAGTTTGAAGTCATTCACCTTAGAATCTTGAGTTCTCTTCAAGTATTTTAGAAATCTTTTTGCAGCAAACCAAAGTCCTTCACAAGGTTTTTGCATAAAGCTGGAAATAGTCCCAACAACAAATAAAATATTTTGTCTAGTGGCAGTAAGGTAGACAAGACTTCCCACAAGCTATATGTACTTGATCTCATCCTAAAATTCATTACCTTAATTTTATGTGATATTCAAGTTATGTTCCACTGGAGTGGAAACAAGATTATACTCAATCATGCCAAATTCATTCGACAATTCTCCAACATACTTCTTTTGGGAGATGCATATGTACCTTGGATTTTAATTCACTTCAATTCCGAGATAGTAGTGAAGATGTCCCAAATTTGTCATCTCAAAGCCTTTATTAAACTCTTTCTTTATGGATGCAATACAACCTTCATTGTTAAGTGTTATCAACAAATCATCTACATATACTACAATATATAAAATAATTTTACCAACTTTCTTAACAAATAAAGTTTCATTGTCAAGGTTGAAATGCTTGAAATTCAATTTCAGAAGATGCTCAGTTAACTTTTCATACCAGGCCCATGGTGCCTGTTTCATTCCATATAAGGATTTGATAAGATTGTGTACTTTTTGTTCTTGTCCCTCCATAAAGAAACCTTCTGGCTAAGACATGGAAACATTTTATTTCAAGTCTTCATTCAAGAAAGGAATGTTCACATCCATTTGATGAATTTTCCATCCATTCTATGATGCCATGGAAAATAGAATACATATGGTAA
>SNQJ01S0012108.1:32766-47558 GCA_010110895.2 Picea sitchensis | reverse complement strand
AGAGAGGCACCACTGTCAATATACCAGGTATCGAGAGTAGTGGTCCTCGAGGATAGACACGCAATCAAGGAAAATTCTTTGTCAAACTTGGTGGAAAACTCTTCCACCTCTGCTAAAGTTGTTGTTTGTTTCTTCTTCTTGTTTGGACACTATCCTGCATAGTGCCCAAACATATGGCAAGCAAAGAACTTGACTTTGCTCATGTCTTTCTTCCCTTCACCCTTGGGCTTCTGTCCTCCCTTTGGACCCTTTTTGAACTTCTCACAAATTCAAACATCTTCCCTGTGAAGTGACTGTTGTCCCTACTTTCTGTCTGCTGAAATTTATGCCTCTCTTCAATTCATCTCTGATACCATGTAAAAATTTTAGACCCCAACCCAGTTTCAGTCTCATTGATTTTTCAGCCAAAGTTAAATGCCAAACCCAGTTTCATTATTGTTTCAACTTATGTTACAACATTGTTTCAGCATATGTCTTAGCACTGTTTCAGAAAATGTCTCAACACTGTTTCAGCATATGTCTCAGCACTGTTTCAGCATATGTTCCAACACTGTTTCAGCATATGTCTCAGCATTGTTTCAGCATATGTCTCAGCACTGTTTCAGCATATATTCCAACATTGTTTCAGCATATGTTCCAGCACTGTTTCAGCATATAAAAACTTAACATAAAATAAACTTCAGAACTGAAACATGAGGATTCTGAACATCGTTTTCAATGCAAAAATAAAATATCAGCAGTATGTAAAACTCAGAAAATATAGACACAAAGATTTTCGGTCTAACATCGACCCTCGAAAAACCCACAAGGGGAAAACGAGTGAGAGAGGGCTTTTTATTATTTATGAGCTTCTGAGAAATTTCTTTTACAACATATTCATCTTCAGAAATTTACACAAACGTATCTGGACTTTCTTTCGCTAAAATCCTTTTGAATAGTGCTGGAAAATGCTCCTCGATTTCTGTCCCAGAAATCCGTACAACTGTACGACTGTCCCAGCAATTAATGTTGTACGGACTGTCCCAAAATTTGTGCCAAAAATCTGCTAAGACTGTACAGAAAACCCAACATGAACATCTCCTTGTAAACCATGGTGAACTGCCCTCAAAATTCATGCCAAACTGTACGGACTGTACGGAAATACACTCAGAAATTTATTACAGCAGTTACCTTAATTTCTGTGCCAATAAATGTTGTACGACAGCCTTCGAATGCATGCCAATACTCTCAGAAATTTCAGTTGTTGTCCTCCTCGATTTCTGTGCACATTAAATGTTGTACGACCTCCACAAATCCGTATGGTACGACCTATTCTTCCTTGTTGTTTGCTGCCTTGAAATCCGTACTTCTCTTTACCTTGGGATGTGTGCTCGCCTTCAGTAAATGTTGTCTCTTTTCTTCAACTCGACCTCTCTCTTGCTCTCTCTTGTTCTCTCAACAAGAATGCTTGAACTACCCAAGAATGGGTGCACGCTCTTTCCCTAGTCGACCTCATGAGGGAAGGTGAGGGGTTTTCTAATCTAACGGTTGATATTAGATTAGATGGGTGGCTGAGATTTGGTGTCTCTTCACTCACCCTCACTTTAATCATAAAGTCACCTTTTAATTTGCTTCTCACAAATTAAATGACTAGGACCCACATTAGCCACTTTCTCCCCTTAGGCGCCTAGGGAAGAGAAACAGTTGCCTTGGTACTTTATTTTAATTAAAAATTTAACATGGGCAAATTAGCTATCTCTCTTTTTATTTTTATTTTTTTTTAAGAGTAAATAAAGATCCAATCTCATTTAGCAAATGTCTGCCTGTGTAGCAATAGATTCAACCGGGACAACTATCCACACAGAGGCACACAAAAAAATCAAGAACAAAAACACACAAGCTTATTCTATTTTAATCTACATAGTTATGCTAATCTCAATCTCACATTTCACAAGATTTCATTTTCTTGGGCTCTCCCATGCAGGAGCTAAACCCAGTTCAACTCTGATACCAAGCAGACTAGCACAATCGCTAACTCGCAGCTGAGAACGCCGAAAGGTATTGGCTGAGAACGCATGCCCTCAATATAAAACGTCTGTGGTAATATGAAACGTTTGGCTGCATTAGGTTGGTAATATGAAACGTTTGGCTGCATTAGGTTGATAAATGGAACGTGGCAATTATATATCATTACAGTAATTTTTTAATGTGATTAGGTAAATGTTAAAGAGTAAACATGTTAACGGATGCCTTGATAAATGCAAGAAAGTTATGAACAATAAATCTGACCCATTGATTTTGGAGGACGACTAAGAATATGCCAGCGTCTTCAATGCATAGCCATCAGATTAGGGTTTAAGGTTAAATAAGGTNGGCTGAGATTTGGTGTCTCTTCACTCACCCTCACTTTAATCATAAAGTCACCTTTTAATTTGCTTCTCACAAATTAAATGACTAGGACCCACATTAGCCACTTTCTCCCCTTAGGCGCCTAGGGAAGAGAAACAGTTGCCTTGGTACTTTATTTTAATTAAAAATTTAACATGGGCAAATTAGCTATCTCTCTTTTTATTTTTATTTTTTTTTAAGAGTAAATAAAGATCCAATCTCATTTAGCAAATGTCTGCCTGTGTAGCAATAGATTCAACCGGGACAACTATCCACACAGAGGCACACAAAAAAATCAAGAACAAAAACACACAAGCTTATTCTATTTTAATCTACATAGTTATGCTAATCTCAATCTCACATTTCACAAGATTTCATTTTCTTGGGCTCTCCCATGCAGGAGCTAAACCCAGTTCAACTCTGATACCAAGCAGACTAGCACAATCGCTAACTCGCAGCTGAGAACGCCGAAAGGTATTGGCTGAGAACGCATGCCCTCAATATAAAACGTCTGTGGTAATATGAAACGTTTGGCTGCATTAGGTTGGTAATATGAAACGTTTGGCTGCATTAGGTTGATAAATGGAACGTGGCAATTATATATCATTACAGTAATTTTTTAATGTGATTAGGTAAATGTTAAAGAGTAAACATGTTAACGGATGCCTTGATAAATGCAAGAAAGTTATGAACAATAAATCTGACCCATTGATTTTGGAGGACGACTAAGAATATGCCAGCGTCTTCAATGCATAGCCATCAGATTAGGGTTTAAGGTTAAATAAGGTTAAAATATCATTAATTGTGCTCATTGTCAATAGGTGTATGCCTTTCGGCTTAAAAATATGAGAGAAAGCATATTTCACACAATACAATTCAATTCATATTTCATAGACAAATGGAAGTTACATATATAGCATCGAGATCAGAGATTTCTAGCAATCTAGATCCTAAGAAAATGGATCTGATTAGCTAAAAATAGTAAACCTAAAAACTCACTCATAGTTAACCTAGAAACTCACACTTACAACAATTGTAAGCATTATCTCTAACAAATTATGTGGTTTTAACCTAACTTTGATCGATCTTTTTTCATGAGTCAATTATGTGGTTTTAGAAGGAAAAAAAAACCAAAGTCATGAGTCAATTATATGGTTTTAGAAAGAAAAAAAGAAACAAAGGGCTCGCCATTTTACAAAGAAAAAATTAGTTGTTTAGTTGGCTTGTTGAGCAGACATCTAAAAAACAACAACCTGAGTGGTACTGTTCCAGAGTGGCTATCTGAACTGAAGAACCTTAAAGAGTTGTACGTCTATCCTTCCTACTTCTTTTGCCATCTCGTGATCAAAATAAAAAAAAATTAATTACCAATATATTATAACATTCATTTTTATCATTATCACTGTCACGAACAGGTTTATAGAGAATAATAATTTCAGCGGTGTAATTCCTGCGGAGCTTCTCCACAAGACTTTATTGAATATCAAGTAATGTAATATGTCAATTTTTATTTGTTTTATTCACCGCAAATTCCCGTTCTCAAATGTTGATGTTGAGACTTTATCCTATAAGTTCATTCAAAATCTCTTTATTTTGTTATTTGCAGATTCTCTGGAAACCACTAGCTTTGTATTCGTATGCACAAGGGGAAATGCGTCCTGAATAATTCAAGAAAGGAAAAACTTAGTGTTGCCCTCGGGGTAACCATAAGCGGAGCTTTAATGATTTCTTTAGCGTTGATGATGGGTATAGCTGTACATTTGCAGAAATGCAGGTCAAAACAACGTCTCAATGTGGGTATTGTCGTATATTGGAAAAAGTTCACGACAAAACAATGTCTCAACGAAGGTCTACATATAACTTGAATTTTAACTAGAATATTCTAATATGCGACATCATGGGCATCCTCTCTGTGAAACTACATAAAATTGCACTTTTGTGCAGACTACATAAAAGATTTTCTGAATGCAGACTACTCGATGATTATGGTGTCCAATACAACAAAATGTAGGGCCTTTACTCCAGAAGAGATTATGACAGCGACACAGAACTTTAGTCGGAAGATTGGGCAAGGCGGGTTTGGATCGGTTTTCTTTGGTAAATTACCTGAAGGATTCTCCATAAAAGGATTCACTATTCTCCAAACGAGATAGCAGTGAAAGTGCTCTCACTATTCTCCATACAAGGATTTCAGGAGTTCCAGAACGAGGTAACTTCTACATTATCTGCATCTCTCTTGGTTTTTTCATGCACTCATATGTAACAACAACAAATATATATGCAGAGTAAAATTCATGTATAGGTCATTTCACTTGATTGACAGATTGATCTTCTTTCAAGAATCCATCATAAGAACTTGGTGTCTTTACTGGGATAATGTAACACATCAAGAGAGCTGATGCTGATCTACGATCACATGTTTGGAGGGTCCCTAGGGGACCGCCTTTATGGTAAATATTTCTCTAATTAATATTTTTTCGTTGAGTTACCTCATATAAGCTGCAAGAATATATATAGAAAAAAACAAATTTGAATTTAAATTTGCTTTGCAGAGCTTTCAGCACTAAATTGGAAAACAAGGCTCAAAATAGCTTTAGATGCAGCACAGGGTAATTATTTTCTCTAAACTGCTTTCTTGTGCTATATAATTTTGTCATCAAAAACTCTTTCATTTCATGACCTATATATTTTTGTGATCTTAAAAAGTCGTTCACATAAGAGTACTCTTGATGGCCACCTTTCTCATGTTATCCACATGCTATCTTTTCTGTAGGATTGGAATACCTGCACGTAGGTTGCACCCCAAAGATAATTCACAGAGATATTAAAACCTCCAACATCCTTTTAGACAACTACATGAACGGAAAACTAGCCGACTTTGGTCTCTCAAAGATGACAATTGACGACGGTCAAAGATGACAATTGACGACGGGGAGGCTTCACATGTGACCACTATGGGGAAAGGAACGCCAGGATACCTGGATCGAGAGTATAATATCCCACAGATAACTTATTCTTTGTTTGCAATATTAATCCTTGATGCTGAATGAAGTCATTTTTGTTTGGGATGTTTCTGCAAGTATTTTCGCACTCAAATGTTGACTGAGAAGAGTGATGTATATAGTTTTGGTGTGGTGTTGCTAGAAATCATATGCGGCAGACCAGCCATAAGTACAAATCTACCTGAAGAGCGTTGTTGGCTTGTAATCATTTCACTGCCTTATGATGGCGGATCGGTGGCCGTTTTGACCCTTCAAGATGCGAGACCCTCTGTCAGCCCAAGCAGTGGCCGCCTTAGCCTTTGCAGGCCACCAAATACCATCACCGCCCTAATTTAATTTTTCCGAAGGTCGAAGGGGCAAGTTTTGTTCCTATAAATACTTGAATTGTATTGTAATCTTGTGTGAGGGTGAGACTGATATAGAAATACAAAGCTTGAAAGCATTTTTGAATTGAATTGGTTATTCTGCATTTTTTATTTTGTGTTGTTGAGTTTGTAAACTCATTTCTTTATTCCTTGATCAAATTCGGCATTCGGAGTTTACTTGTTAAAAACTCCATGGAATTCTTTAATCTCAAAACCCCAAACCCCGAAGCGGTGGGCCTACACCCTATTTTCATTTCATGATTCTGACATCATCGTGTCATTTTGTTTTGTGCATCAAGTGTTAGCAAACCCCGAACCCCGAAACCCGATATTGCGTGGGCCCCACACTCCATTTGCATTTTGCGATTCGTGAGTTGTTGTGTGTGGCGTTGGGTGTTCGTGTTCACCGAAATCCCGAACCCCGATTGGCCTTGTTTCTTACATATGGTATCAGAGCCATACTGTCGTTATTTCAGTACGCGTCGAAGGGTGCAGAAGTTGCTCTGTATGTTTGACCGTTGTTGTGTTAAGAATACTATGTTGCGTTCTCTGCTTAGTTCAATGGAGATTATCCCTGTTGGTGTTTAATTTTCTTTCTGCACATAAGTTTATTTGATTTCCTTCAATTTTTATAAATGGCTGCGTCTCGTAGAAGTGCTTCTCACATTCAGGTTCCTGTGCTGAACAAGAAGTCATATGATTCCTGGTATATTCGAATGAGGACGATTTTGTGTTCTCAAGATTTATGGACTTATGTCATTGATGGTTATGTTGAGTCAGCTGATGTTGCAACAGAATTGGTTCTGTCTAATGCTGACCGTGTTTTGTTGAAGGAAAACGGGAAGAAGGATACCAAAGCTCTTGGATTAATCCAGCAAGGGTTAAATGAATCCATTTTTATGGAGATTGCTAGCGCTGCATCTTCAAAGATGGCTTGGGACATTCTTGAAACGAGTTATCAAGGTGCGTCCAAGGTGAAGACAGACAAGTTGCGGAACTTAAGAAGGGACTTCGAAAATCTGAAGATGAAGGATAATGAAAGTGTTGATACGTTCATGACTCAAGTGATGAGTGTTGTAAACTAGCTCAGGCAGTATGGAGATGATATTGAGAATAAAAGAGTTATAGATAAAGTGTTGAGAGGTTTGCCCAAGAAGTTTGACCCTGTTGTTGTACCCATAAAGGAATTTAAGGATTTAAGTCAAATGAAAATTGATGAGTTAACTGGTTCTCTTGTTGCTCATGAATCTAAGATATCTAGATATGAAGAAGGATCATTCGGGCATGCCTTCAAATCGTAACTGCATATTACCAGAGGCAGAGGCAGAGGAAGGTTTTATAATCATGGAAGAGGAGGTCGATTTTATGGTCGAAGGGACAACAGAGATGAATCAGAGTCTGAGCAGAAGTTCCAGCAGAATCCTCCTAATTTAAGAGGGAGCAACAACAAACCTTGACAGCAAGAAAATCAGAGGTATGACAAAACTAAAGTACAATGCTATTATTGTAAAAAGTTTGGGCATTTTGCTAACAAATGTTGGAAGAAGCAGGCAAATGCTGGAAAGAAGTCTGCACATATCACAAATGAGTCTGAGGATCATCAAAATCTTGTGTTCCTGACTTGTAATGTCACTCAGGAAAGTGCAAAAGATATTTGGTTTTTGGATAGTGGTTGCAGTAACCACATGACTGGTAATAGGGACTTATTTTCTTCTATTGATACTAGTATTCAGTCTGAAGTAAAACTGGGGAATGATTGTAAGGTTACATTTAATGGTAAAGGTGTAGTTCGAGTCTATACTAAGAATAAATAGAGAAGAAATATCGATGATGTTTATTTTGGGTCTGGTTTAAAATGAAATCTTATTAGTGTTGGACAACTGTTGGAGAAAAAGTACAGAGTATTCTTCAAGAACAAGGTATGCACAATTTATGATAAATTACCCAGCAGACAGTTGATTGAAAGAGTTGAGATGACCAATAATAGAATGTTTCCACTTGTTATGAGAAATGATTTAAGTAATTCTTTGAATGTTTATAAAACTGAAAGTTTAGGTGAATCTTGGTTATGGCATTTGAGATATGGTCATTTACATTTTGGTGGTTTAGATCTGTTACAGAAGAAATGGATGGTAAAGGGGTTACCCTGTATTCAGCAACCTACAAGCTCTTGTGAGAGTTGTATACTGGGGAAGCATCACAGAGAGAAATTTGTTTCAGGTGTTTCTTATAGAGCAAAAGCTCCATTGGAAATTGTCCACACAGATTTATGTGGACCTATGCAAACACCTTCTTTAACTGGCTGTGTTTATTTTATGACTTTCATTGATGATTTCAGTAGGAAGACTTGGTTATATTTGTTGAAATAGAAATCTGAAGCCTTTGATGTTTTTAAGAAGTTTAAGTCTATGGTTGAGAATGAGAATGGTCAAACCATTAAAACCTTAAGGTCTGACAGAGGAGGTGAATACAAACTTAATGAATTCATTGAATTTTGTGATTTTCATGGAATTAAAAGGCAGTTTACTGCTCGATATACTCCAAAGCAGAATGGAGTGGCTGAAAGGAAGAATCAGACCATCATGGATATGGCTAAGAAGCATGTTGAAAGAGAAGCATATTTCAAATGAATATTGGGGAGATGTAGTTCTTTGCTCTGTTTTTATCTTGAATAGAAGTCCGACCAAGACCATGAGGGATCGTGTACCCCAGGAAGCTTGGGATGGTAAGCCTTGCAATGTTTCTCATTTAAGAATTTTTGGATGTGTTGCATTTGCGCATGTACCTACAGAAATGAGGAAGAAGTTGGATGACAGAAGTGAGATATGTATCTTTGTTGGATACAGTGAAGAGTCTAGGGCATATAAACTCTACAATCCCATCACCCAGAAATATGTAATCAACAGAGATGTTCAATTTAAAGAAGATGATTCCTCGGATGGAAGTATTGACAAGTCAATTTCAGAGGGAGTTGTGTTACCCCGTGAAGACGATGATGGAGTTGAGCAGGTTGAAGGAGATGGACAGATGGTTCCATATGCACATATGCCTGCAACAAGAAGTCCAACAAGGCAAGCACTAGATTCCATCCCATCTCAATTTATAACGCCCAGAACTCATGAGCGTGGTGAGCCATCTGGACATGGTGGACATCAATCAGATTCACAGGTAAGTAGTGAATCAAATCCCACTTTAGCTTCATTAAGAAACAGATTTAAAGGAAAGAAGATTAGAAGCTTAAGAGAATTATATGATCAGAATGAAGAAGTAGATCATATTTCAAATTTTGCATTAATGACATGTGATCCTGTAAGTTTTAATGAAGCTGCTAAAGAGGATGTCTGGATAAAAGCAATGGATGAGGAGGTTGATTCCATTGAATGAAATAACACTTGGGATCTTGTAGATTTCCCTGAAGGCAAGAAAAGTATTGGTGTTAAATGGGTTTATAAGACTAAGCTGAGTGCAAATGGTGAAGTTGAAAAGTACAAGGCAAGACTTGTAGATCAGGGGTTTAGTCAGCAACTCGGTATTGATTACAATGAAACATTTGCTCCTGTAGCTAGAATTGACATTGTGAGGATGGTCTTATCTATTGTTGCTCAGAATAGATCGATCATGCATCAGATGGATGTTAAGTCTTCATTATTGAATGGATATTTGGAAGAAGAGGTTTATGTAAGACAACCTTCGGGTTATGTGATTGATAAGCATAGAGATAAAGTTTACAAGTTGAGGAAATCTTTATATGGATTGAAGCAGGCATCCCGAGTTTGGTATAGCAGGAATGATGAGTACCTAATCAGTATTGGATTCAACAGAAGTCCAAGTGAACCAACTATGTATTCAAAGGTGAACCAGGAAGGTAAAATTTTGATTGTTTGTTTGTATGTTGATGACTTGATTTTTAGTGGAGATCTATCTATAGAAGACTTTAAAAATGCCATGAAAACAGAGTTTGAAATGACTGATTTAGGATTGATGAAATATTTTCTTGGAATTGAAGTGGATCAATATAATGATGGAATTTTCATTTTTCAAACTAACTATGCAAATGAAATGTTGAAAAGGTTTAGAATGTTGAATTGCAAGCCAGTTGCAACACCAATGGAAACTGGTATTGAATTGAGCAAGTATGATGAGGGATCATATGTTGATCCAACTCTGTATAAAAGCCTGGTTGGAAGCCTTATGTACTTAACAACAAATAGACCTGATATCATGTTTGCAGTAAGTTTGATTTCGAGATTCATGGAGACTCTGAAGAATACTCATTGGCAAGCAGTAAAGAGGATCCTGAGATATATTGTTGGAACAACTCATTTTGGTATCCGATACACATCAAACTTGAACTTTGCACTGATAGGATATACTGATAGTGATTTTGAAGGTTTCATTGATGATAGGAAAAGCACATCTGGGTATGTGTTCAGTCTTGGATCTACAGCAGTTGCATGGGCATCAAAGAAACAACCCATTCTGACTCTATGTTCTACTGAGGCAGAGTATGTTGCAATAGCTGCAGCAGCATGTCAAGCTATGTGGATGAGAAGGGTATTGAATGAATTGTTGCATGACCAGAATGATGCAACCGAAATAGTCTGTGACAATAAATCTACCATTGCACTATCAAAGAATCACATCTTTCACAAACAGAGTAAGCACATTGATACAAGGTATCATTTCATTTGAGAGATGGTAAATGGCAAAGAAATTTATGTTCATTTCTTTCTATCTGAAGAACAATTTGCAGACATATTTACAAAGCCCTTGAGAAATGAATTGTTTAAAAACCATAGAAGAAATATTGGGGCTTGCATGCTGTAATGCATTGTTTACAACAATTTTGTATTACATATTTTTTTTTTGTTCTTATTTTTGAAATGATTAAGAGGGAGTATGTTGGTTTTTAATCATTTCACCTCTTTATGACGGTGGATCGGTGGCCATTTTGACCCATCAAGACGTGAAGGTTCACTGCTAGACCAAGCAGTGGCCGCCTGAGCCTTTGCAGGCCACTAAATACCATCACCGCCCTAATTTAATTTTTCCTAAGGTCGAAGGGGCAAGTTTTGTTCCTATAAATACTTGAATCGTATTGTAATACCGTGTGAGGCTGAGACTGATATAAAAATACAGAGATTGAAAGCATTTTTGAATTGAATTGGTCATTCTGTGTTTTTTTATTTTGTGTTGTTGAGTTTGTAAACTCGTTTCTTTATTCCTTGATCAAATTTGGCATTTGGATTTTACTTGTTAAAAACTCCATGGAATATTTTAATCTCAAAAACCCGAACCCCGAAGCGGTGGGCCCACACCCTATTTTCATTTCGTGATTCGGAAATCATCGTGTCATTTTTTTTTGTGCATCGGGTGTTAGCAAACCTCGAACCCCGAAACCTGATATTGTCTGGTCCCCACACTCCATTCACATTTCGGGATTCATGAGTTGTTGTGTGTGGCGTTGGCTATTCGTGTTCACTGAAATCCTGAATCCTAATTGGCCCCGTTTCTTACGCAAGTTAACATCGTTTAATGGGTAAAAAATTTGATTATAATTTGTCATTCTAAATAGGAAACATCAACCTAATCGGTTACATTCAAGTACATGTTCCAATTTTTCATGATATTCAATTACATTTTCCTACTCTTATAGATCATGATAATCCAATGCAATTTATTTAATATATTTGGACATATTTGTAGGTGACACCGTATGTGTATGTGGAGATGGATGAAAATCCTGACAATGCAATAAGTGGGGAAATGGGAGAAATCATAGACAAGAGGATGGGTGGAAACTACGACATTAAATCAATAGTTTCTTTCACCAAACTAGCCCTTATATGTGTTGATCCTAAGCCATCTTATAGGCCTAATGTGATGGAAGTATTGGCTGCGATAAAAGAGGTTATCATATAGGAGAATAATAATAATTCTCCCCCACAGAGGAAATTGGTATCAAACATGGAGAGTCCAGTAAACCCAAAGATATGGTGTGGCGTGACAGCAGTTCCAACATGAGTAAAGTAGGAAGATGAATGGAAACATAGGATATCCATTCCATGATGTAGATTTAAAGATGCGAACATCTTCCTATTATTCTTACCATAGTAACTTTGAACTGAATTATCAATTTTGAAGAATTATCAATTTTGAAATATGTATATGATAATAAAAGAAATATTATTCTTTAATAAATTTTCTCTGGTCGATTGATCCAGGTGGATATCGGTGGCCACCCACCTTTTCCAACTAGCTCAAAATAGTTTTCTGGCAATTTTGGCAATTTACTATTTTTAGCAGTTTTTAACTTCTAGGGCCATTTTGAGGCCCAAATTAAGGTTTTTCGAGATCGAGGTTCTCAATAATAGCTTAAGGAATTATTGAGCCCCCAAAATCAATCTCCTCGACAATACCTTTCCAATGATCTATCAAATGCCTAAAATGAAGATCGTATGCAAAAGTTACGACCCCGGGAAGTTGATGTACTCACTTACCCAAACGGGGCCCACATGACTTTTGGTGCTTCATCTCCTAGGGTTAGGTTTTTGGATGTATAGGGTTTTTGGAATTATTTTTTATTGTAAAAATGCCTTCAGAGCCTCATTGTAACCATCCTCTTTTGAATGGGAATAGCCGTCACATCTCTTCTCAGAGATAAGCTGCCACCATTCCAGCGAGTCTTTCACTCTGTATTTTTACAGTCTCTGTACATTTCTTTCATTAATAGAAATCATGTATTATTGTATATCTGTTTTTATGGTTGCATCTTTGATACATTTATGTTATATTATTGAATATCTATGATATCTCTGTGAATTTCTTTGTTATATCTCCGCTCTCATTTCGTGCCGAAAATAATCTGGATCAGTGGTATCAGAGCAGGCTGCTCTTGATCATTTTTTCATTGCATGTCCCCAACGAGGTTTGAGTATAGAATGTTGGGTCTCGAGCTTATCTCTCTTGAAGACAATCACTCTCACACACCCAAGAAACCCTCAATGGCAGAAGAAAAGAAAAACGATGAAGCAAACGATCCTATCAATCTGTTGCTTGAGCAAGCTCTCACGCGATAGAGGGACGAAATGATGGAGAATTTTTCCCACATCCTTCAACACCTGTCGATAACAGCAGGTGCATCTTCATCAAGCGACCACTTTGGAGGCACCTCACCTTTCAAGGTACACGTTAATTTTGATATTCCTATATTTGAAGGACAAATAGATGCAGAAGCCCTAGAAAAATGGTTAACTCTGCTAGAAGATTATTTCTCTGTTCACAATTTTTCCAACAAAGAAAAGATCACCTTCGCACTCCTTAAAGCTCTCCCTCATGTCAAACATTGGTGGGAAACTTACTAGGATAAAAGTTCCATAGAGGAGTCTGGAATATACGGGGCCGATCCCACTTGAGATTTTTTTATGGATGCGGTAAAGGAACAATATTACCCTGTTGGAAACTATGAGGAGCAGTACATGAGATGGACCACAATACAGAAAGAGAGGGGCCAAGAAGTTCCAGAGTTCACAAATACCTTCCATACCTTATGAACCAAGATGGGTATCAAATACTTCGAGCGAAATTTGGTTCTGAAATACCGTGGGGCTCTACACAGATACATTTGGACTGAAATGGATTTTTTGGACATCTCATCTCTTGGTGTTGCTTATTGATATGTTGTTAAAATTGAGAAGAAATTTAAGCACCAAAACAAACGGGATTTCGGATCTGTAAATCCGCAACAACCAAAGTATGACAAAGATAGCCCTAACAAATAGTCTCCCGAAAACTAGTCCAAGACACAGGAAAAGAAGGGTCACGGGAAGACAAAGAAGGACATGAGAAAATGGTGCGATTTCCACAAAATCCCCTGGAACAACAACGATGAATGTCGCTCAAAATAGTCATTGGTGGCCAAGATCAAAGACAAGGAGCCGAACCTTGATTCAGAATCCGATTCTGAAAATACTAGTAAAGGACATATCATTGACGCAGACCCCACTACTATTGTAGCAACCACAACAATTCAACTAGAAGACCTAACAGATCCCGAAGAGGGGGAGTGCCTTTTTCATTCACAGATGTGGGTGAAGGGGACCCCACTGCATTTTATTATTGATAGCGGAATCCAGAAGAACGTAATCTTAGCAAAGGTCATCAAATAGTTGGGATTGTCGACAACACCACACCTGTAGCCATACAACATCGGGTGGCTTTGCCAAGGACAAGATCTCTGTGTCAGCAAACAATGTTGATTGTCATATGACATCCAACCCTTCAAGGATGAGGTATTATGTGATTTTTCCCCACTGAATGTTTGTGATGTTCTCTTGGGCCAACCATATATGTGGAAGCTCTATGTTTTTTATGAGTCTCGACCCCGTAGTGTCATTGTTTCTATGGGGGGTCATCTCTATAGAATACTAGAGTTAGTTCCAACTACTATTCCACCTAAAAAGTTCCACAAGTTAGTATCTCATATTGCAAAATTTAGCTTCTTCACAATCTGTTCAAAAGGAGAACAGAAGGACACTGCAACCACTACAACCTCACCCCAAGCACCTTCTATCAAACAGTAGAAAGTCGACAAGGTTGCAACAAAGTGCAAAGATTCCTTCTGCACATCATCCTCTCATGTAGCCCAACTTGTTGAATGGCCTCAGCCTCAACAGGTTCGTGACAAACTTCCACAAACTGAGCAGCACGACGTCTCGAGCAAGACAAACAACTACCAAGATGCAGATTCAGCAAACGCTTTTCCCTCTCCCCCGAGAACTCAAAAAAATGAATAGAATTGCTTCCTAAGGACGTAGGATTTATCCAGGTGGATATCAGTGGCCACCCACCTTTTCCGACTGGCTCAAAAAAGTTTTCTGGCAATTTTGGCAATTTACTATTTTTAGCAGTTTTTAACTTCCGAGGCCATTTTGAGGGCCCAAATGAAGGTTTTTCAAGATAGAGGTTTTTAGTGATGGAGGAAGATATTATTGAGCCCCCAAAATGAATCTCCTCGACAATACCTTTTCAACGAGCTATCACATGCCTAAAACGGAGA
>SNQJ01S0012108.1:10598-24398 GCA_010110895.2 Picea sitchensis | reverse complement strand
GAATGTGAATAACATTTTGAATTATTGCAGGACTGCTGAGAGGGGATGTGAAGAAAAAGAGACAAAGATGGCGGTGGAGGGCACCTGGAAAGGTGGCATTAACTTCCACCGAGAATTAACACCATATTTGGACTCCACTGGCCCGGAGAACCAAAAGCGGATCGCTGGCCCCGAATTTAATATCTCGCAGGCTGGTAGGCGGATGGATTAATGAGGGATCGGATGGTGAACCACCCATCCGTAGAGCCATCAGGCATGATCAGTGTGAGGTTAATCGCGCCACACGTAACCTCGCAAGAGGATAAGGCGTGGGGAAGAAGTGATTCGAGGGGGAAGCGAGGGAAACTCTGGCATTACGCAGAGTGAGTGATAGCAGAGAGGAAGGATTGCAACCTTTGCTCTTGGTCACTGGCACACAGAGAGATGCAGTCTCTAAGCATCGTGGTCTCAGCTCAGGCGTGGCTAGTGGTAAATCCACTGGGAGTCGCTACACCTACGGTTGGGTGGAAACGAGCACCCCTCTCAGCAGTTGCACCCACTTCTGGTGTTATTCTGATAAGTGTTTTACATATTGCATCTTGAAATTCATATACTGATATATATATGCTCATAGAACTGTGAAATTGTGAACGATTTTAGTGTAAGAATGTTTGTGCAGTGTTTTGATAAGAATTAATAGATATATGCTTATAACAGAGGAAACCATGCATGACTTATGTTGATGAATGAATCTAATTATGCCTAGGTCGAACTAAGTTAGGCTTCCAGCCCACTCTCAGGAAGTTGTTTATCCTTATCTGTCTCCGGGATTGCCCTGGTATAGATCTCTTCACAGAGATTCCCTCCTTGGAAAGGTTTACCAAGAACCTGGAGAAAGGACTTGAAGGTGCAAGTCTTAATAACCCTGTACGAGGAGGAATGACCCTCTTAAGATTTCGAGGTAGAAGCATAAGGATAAATAACGAATCGATGGATGAGATCCTGTCGGAAGACCCATGGTCATTCACGACCATTAGATTGACGAAAGTAACAAGGGTGTTACATACCTTGCCCCTTTTTCTCTCTATCTTCGTGAATAGCGATGAAATCGGGATCATAGACCCTCCCTCAAAGGTCCATGAGAACATTTGGACCGTTGATCTTTCCACATCCACAAAGTAGTGGAAGAATGCACGAGGTGGGACAGATCTGAGCCGTCAGATCTTGAGCAGATACCCATTAGCCATCGGATCTGATAGAAGTTGCGTGAGGGTTAAGCTCGTGAATAGAAGGAAAAATCCTGAAAGGAGGGTTGGCTCATTGGAGTTTCACGTATTAGGAAATTGGAAGTCTCTATGACATGAGATCGGGAATTCTCCATGGGAAATTACCCGAAAACGATCTGGACCGTCCATCTGAGAGAGGACGCGTGTCACAAGATCGTCCACTCCAGAGATCTGGGCACTAGACATCAGGATATCGACATTTTGGAAATCAGAGTCCCTGAGGTCGTGAAATTCGAGACATAAGAAGTCTCTAAATCGCGAGGAGCGATCTGAACCGTCCATTCACTTGATACATGTGTCAAATATCTGAAGGGAGTCAGATTCCGGCATTTCACGAGTCCTAGGGACGAGGCATCCAGGACATCAGAAGTTGTGAAATCCCGAGAGTTAACCAGGATTGTCCATCAGAGGAGGTCGCATGGAAGCAATCAGAGCTGTTGGGGAAAGGCCCGACAGGAAGTCGTCTATCGACATTTGGGGTCATCGGGATATCGAGAATCCCGGTGACAAGGTGTTTATGCAATTCGAAATCGCGAAGTCTGAATCCTCGATGAGAAGGAGAAGAGTGTCATCGTGGGGCCAGCTGTCAGCCTATTGGAGAATCGGGATTCGAGGGATCGACAATGCCGTGGGCAAATGTTTTTCAGCATTAGAAAACCTGAAGCCCCGATAGGTGGTAGGACAACGGTCATATAGAGGGAGGTCGTATGGACCCAAAAGGTCTGGCCCAGGGGACTAGCAGAAACTAACGTCCTATCAGGATATCGGGGATTTTGAGGAAAAAATGTTTATGAATTTCAACATTGTGATCTTCGAAACCCTGATGGGAGACAAGGCTACGGTCTTGTGGAATAGTGGTCATGTGAGCCAGAGGCCTAGCTCGGAGGGCTAACAGGAATTGGAGCACACCGGGATTTTGCAGTCCAAAATACCGAAAGAAGGACAAGGCTGGGGTCTTATGAATTAACGGTCACATGGACCAGAGCATAGCCAGGAGGGCTAACGCGTAAAGGGCACGTATCGGTAAACTTACTCATCGGAGATCGAGAGTTTGAGAGGACAGGAACTTTTGTCATCAGGAATCACAAAACTCTGAAACCCGAAGCTATTATCGAGGAAATGTCACAGGCGTGTGCAGAAGAAGAGGTCGTGACAGGGAAATAAAGACCTGTAGATCAGGATTGGCCTTTCGCTGCTGCGAGCTTCGGGGATTCTCATTGTTGAGAAATCAACGAAAAAGTTTGATTGTAGGTAGTGGGTGTGTTACAAAAAAAAACATGGTGTTAACGAGGATGCCCCCCCGTAGAGGAAAGTTAATAGGAGAGGATCTCATCCATTATAGGATCAACTGTATGGTGTTTTCCTACCCTAAGGGTTTGATAATAATAAAAGTGTGGTTCTTCTATATTATTCTATCAATATTTTTGGTGTTTATGTATACAAGTCTTTGGTACTTAACATTTGGTCGATTCAAGTCAGACTCAGACTACTCACGTGCTCTATCAGGATGAACTTCCCTCACTATTTTTCTATTTGAGTTTTGACTATGCCACATATGGAATATCTCCTCTCTTTTATTTTTCCTCTTGTCCCGCTCCAATTTTTGGATGTTGGTCGTTTTCTTGAAAATTTGATTTCCTCTCGAAGACATTTATACTTCATTCAAACAAACGTTGGTATGCTCTTTTCCTACGACATCCCACAAATCAACCGATCCCCGATTGCCACCTCGACTTACTCAGATTCGATGCAGATGGCCATTTTTATGGTTTGAAAAAGTAGTCGAAGGTTTATTTTGTATCTTTTCACCTTACTTCTAGGAATTCTTCCCACTTCTCTTCTTTCTCTTCTAGATTACTATTTCAAAATGGTGTACCTAGTCGAGGTCGGTATTCAATAATGTCATCGACTCCCTTCACTATTAGAAGTTTATGAAGTAGTCTTGGGATTGTGCACAAAAATCGGATGTGTAGATTCGTGTAGAATTTTTCTTTTATTGTGTCAAGCAAAGTTTGATCCTCAATAGCTTGTTCTATTATATAATATTCGATAATTCTTTCAACCCACTCGTGCAAGTTTGTTCATCCATCATTTATAATCTTGAGCGTTAATTTTTTTTCGAATTCAATTTACACATTACTGGATTTGTTGATGTACTTGAATATGGATTAAGGGATAGCCTCAAAAAATCAATTATGAGTCTTTGAGAAAAATTGTGATCTTGCTTCTGCTAGCGTGAGGTTGTTAATTCTTTCATAATTCTTGATGTAGTTTTCAATTTTTTTCTCCCACCATTCTGAAAGTTTTAAACCTGTGAAGTAAATCAATGCATATAGATTCTTAAGAAAAACAAAAATTAACCAATGGCTCATACACATAGTACACAAAGATTTACACCGGAAACCCTTAACTAGGAGAAAACCAACCTTGATTGGTGTTGCACCTTACAACTCTTTATTATATTAATTTCACCATTCACCATACAATATATACAATTTTTTAGGTATTCCGTAGCTACCAAAACCCTAATCCCTTAATCCAGGATTAAATTAGAAAACCGCTAAAAATAGAAAAATCCGCTAAAAATAGCAAAAACCACCATAAAACAAATTACGGGGCGTTGCCCCGAATGCTACGCATAACCAGGGGGAGGCATACTTGGCCCCCACTAGGACCCCCCTAGGAAGAGACCGACGCACATGACACAAAAAGCGAATGAAGTTGGGATCGTCAGACGTAGTTGTCGAATCTGACCTGCCCACACACACACAGGCAAAGAATATAACACATTCACGTATGTCTTGTAAAGTTATCATCTATGTGATCTTATGCATGCCCAAGTTTAGAACCACCGACAAAAGAACCATTGTTGTAATCTAGGGAAAAGTAGGGGATGTTTCCAGTAGTCCATCACATAAGCAAGCAAAGCATAGAGATAACATACATACATCCATAAGAAAAGACATACAAAAAGTAGTGGAATCCCATGAATGAGTACCTTATTATACATGTCAATAAAACACAAAAGAGACACTTTCCTTGATACATGATCATCTATTTATACCTACATATTCAGTTACTAGGAAATTGTAACTACTTAACTTCCTGGATCGATCAGTTTAATATACAGTTCGACTGACTTATACTTCCAACTTTGGCAGTCCACCAACTAATTCTTAGTCAACTGTCGGGACTAGTCAATATAGTCGACTAGCCCCTTACAATAGTTCTCGTAGCCAACACTTGTAGTTCATCCTCATTAACAGGTGATGCCAAATCATTGTGGGATTGCTGCACGTATGAACAGTTAGATCAAAACATGGCTGGAACTCTTTCATCCACAAGAATCTCTACTTGAAAAAAAGTCTCTCCTTGTCATTCTATGTCTAAGGTTACATAGGGGAGTATTTGCATCTAAGGTGCATGGGGTGATGGGAGAAGATTAATCATTTTCTAGATAGGTTTCTAAATGATTGAAATATTCCCCCGGATGGGGTGTTAGGGCGGGATCTCCCCCCGGACACGCGGCAGCCAATGGAGGTGGGTGACGGGTTACCAGACGTGGAGGCACGTGAAATGCTCGTGCCTCCCCCCAGAGCTTAATTGCTCCGTAAACGCACTTCAATGGATTTTAATGCGCCCATTAACGCAGGTAGTCCTCCCTCTGGGTTCCAAATTATGCAGTGGTTCGTAATGTTCATTGTTTGTTGCAGCGGGGTGTTAGCAGAGCAAGCTCTGCAGAGGCTCCGGCTTATTATCGGCTCCATTTCTTCCGTTCTTTTGATCTCCTACAGTGTGCACCATACCACCTTCGCCTACAGTAGCTGGCACACCATGACGCGCCTACGGGGGAGGCCAAGGCGGGGAGCGCCCTGGAAGCCTCGACGTCCATCCATTTCTCGCTCTGCCTCGTCCTCTTTGGACTCCTCCTCTCGCAGTCACTCCTCCCGCAGCCATTCCGGCCACCTCTCTTCTACCTCGCATCATTTGGAGCAGGATCATTCCCTTGCATAGGCGCTGGTACCCTGTGCGGTTACTCCCCCCCCCTCGTCAACCTGGCGACCCTCCGGAGCATCCCCCCCACCCCGAGCCCGACCTCCATCAGACCTTTCGAGGCGCAGGTCCTCTTCCCCGGGACGCTTCTACACCAGAGCATATTTGGGAAAGTATGGCGGCACTGTATGATTTGGCGTTTGGCATTCGCCAGGGCGTGGAAGACCTCAACTTCCATCTCCAGGAAACGGATATCAAGGTCGACACCTTCCTCAGCACTCTCGCCTCCCTGCAGGACTCCCTGCTCCCTAGACAGAACGAGGACTCTCTAGCCCAGGTACCGAGTGCGACTCAGGAAGACGCTGCTGACGCGACCAGGGATAAAGCTATGGACACAGCGAAGGATATGGGAGAAACTTCAGGCAGCAAAGCTGATAATACTGTGGACGATGGGGAAGGTGATAAGAATTGGGGCGACCAGGTCACTTACATAGAGGAGGAGCCGTGGACAGAAGACTTCCAGCCCAAGTGGCCCGAGTACTCTCCGTATGTCTAGCTCATCAGTTAAGATGCAGCTGCCAGTTGTTTACTTTGTCAATTTCCTGCTGTTTTTTGTTAAAGTTTTTAAGTACAAATAGTATGTACCTCCACAGGCAATAGAATAAATGAACAAATTGATAATTCTGAGTTCATGGACTGGTTTCCCCTCTGTTGGGCCAGTCCATTTACCTCAGACTGAACATCATGTAATGTGCTCTGATACTCTGTTTTTGAGAGGATTTTAATATATTATACTTACTTACAAAAAAAAAAAATGATTGAAATATTTTTTTTGATGGATCTGTTCATCTGAGTGACCACAATGCATTCTCTCAATCACCGTACATTTATGCTTAGTTGACACCCCTTTGAAATATTACTCTGAGTGCATGATATACTGGTCACAATTTCCTTTTCCTATACCTCAAATATGTTCACTTTCTACTATTGTTGGTTGTAGAGTTCAATCATACACAAAAAAGATGAAATTTATTAGGTTTTATGAACCCTAGACAATGATTTGTATCTCTAGGTGGTGATTATATCCACACAAGTGACGTTTCTAAGAAACACCATCAAAACTTTACCACGAGTTAGGATACAAGTATTATGCTTTTGGTAAATGATTGATATGAAGTGGAAGATATAAAGATACCTCTTTGAAGGTCCATGATCAAAGGTATAAGTTACATGGTGGTCCATAGTCAAAGGTACGAGGGTAATGTCTGAGGTATGCGGTTTAAGAATTGTACAATCTTTGGAAACAACATTCTATAGACTCAATTTTTTTTATCCTTAGTAGTTTTTTGTATATTATAGGAATATTTAGAGACCTTGGCCCTAAGGAGGGTGAGGTGGTCGACTACTAAAATGACCCATTGGAAGGAAATTATATTTTTTCTATACTAGTGGGGTTGTACCATGAACCTAATTGTCCTCTTCATTATATCAAGTACTTTGGAGAATAACTATTGGAGGAGGATGCACTAGCTATTCTTGGGGATATTATTCAATACCTTGCAAACACTAGGCCATCTAAAGTGGATCTGATACAGTTAAATCCATCGGTTTCTATCACATCTTGTTCATTAGGTTGTTATCTCACCAAGGGCGTGCAATAGGGATTTCATGGGTGGGAGGATTTAACAAACCTAAATGAGTGAAGAAATGGTCTAATCGCCACACTCACGTCATAGCTATTCATTACCCACTTTAGATGATGATGGAACAAATCTTATTAATATGATTTCAAGTATTGTATCTTCTTTACCTTTAGGTTATACTAAATAATTGGGAATTATTAGGGTAAAATCATGAATCTAGGTAACACTTTCATGAGAATCGGATCACGAAAATTGCTTATGGCATGTTTTTGGCCGAATTCTTGAATTTTTTGGCCGAAATAGTTTTCGGATGAATTATTTTTTTGGCCAAAAGTTAAATCTAATGACATTGTTGAAAATATAACACAAATTTTAATTCTAACAACAATTTCCATTAAAATTAACTTTCAACCGAAAACTTGTAACTATAGCACTTTTTAGAAAATTATGTGTTCACTTCAGCTTACTCCAACTTGGGGAGGAGCAACCTCCTTAAAATATTGTGAGTCTGGTTTTGGAACTAGTACCAACATTTTCAGAATTGAAACTACTTTCTTTTGATACAATTTGTATTGCATTCAATTGTTTTTTAGTAATTTTAGTTAATTTTATAAAAAATGTCTGCATATTATTTTTAGATGACATAATGATTTATTAAAATGAAAAATCAATATCTCCAATAATACATAGTAAAAAATTATTTAAAATTTATATTATGGGACATTTCACTGTCCTCTTCAAAAAGGTACTTTTAAATTTTACTTTTAAATAAAAATTAAGGTATATAAATGGTGTCATTCTAAATTTCTTTAAAATATGCAACTTTTTCAAATTGGTCAAATTTAAAACATTGTAGTAATTATAATATCCATCCATTGCCTTCAAAACTATAGTCATACTTTAATAGAGTTTTTTTAGATTGTTGCAAAATATTTCATTTTTCATAATCAAAAGTTTAATAATGAGTAAATTGGTGTATGTTAGGTAGCTATAGAGGTAGTAGTGGGCGCACTTTCCTTAGCCAAAGAAGGGGAGAATTTGTTTTCTCTTTTTGCATAAATTTTCTAGGGAAGAATAAGAGGGTGGCACACTTTAGGTTCAGATCTGAAGCTTTACGAGTTGAATTTGAAAAAAAAAAATTGGTTATTTGAATTCCTCTCGGAAATATACCCAATTTCGAAAAAACAATCAACTGAAATGTAGTCCTGCAAGTGAAGTTATGAACATTTTAAATTCAACAGTTTTTCAGGGTTTTTCCAGAAAAAAAAAACTGTGATTTTCTACCGTAATTTATTGTTCATTTTTTTGACGTTTTTTGTGACGGTAGCGGGACCACAGATTTCATCAATTTTCATAGGGTGCTTAGATGGCTATTTGCTCTAAAAACCTCAAAGAAATTATACAAATTACTAAAGCTTTCAAATCTCAATTATATGACACGGTGAATGACAGATTGGATAAATTTGTAGATGGCCTCATAGATGGACTCAATGATAGTTTTCGTAGTATTTAAGATTCATTGGATATCATGCAGGAGATATTTCTTATGGAGGACTTCTGGGATGAATACAATCAAGAAATATATGCTTGGTATGATTTTGAGGCCGTTTGTGATGATTGGTATATGGATAGTTGTCATTTCTAGGATGACAACCACTTTCATATTTTATTTGATGACTCTAATCCACCTTCTATAGAGATAATCAATGTGACAAATCGGGAGCCAATGATTATTACTAGTGTCCATCCTGCATATTCTACAGTGGTATTATTCCTTCCAAATTCTGCTACGACTCTTTTCCACTATGTGGATGGATCTTCTTATTTGGATCCACATGACAGGTGTCAGTCTTTGGAGCATCATTTTGAGTTGGTTATTAGGTTCCAAAATCTTCCACATGGATTTCACATGAGCACGTGGACACTGGACATGGGACCTGGGTTTACAATGGTGGTTTTACTACTTTAGCATGGTGGCTTTCCTTTCTTCATGGGACCTTGGTTCTCCAGTATTCTTCATCATTATGGTACACAATTATCCATGGAACCCTGTTATATGGTTGTACATAAAGCTTTGAGGACAATGATTTCATAAGGGGGATGGAATGTTAGGTAGCTAGAGAGATAGTAGTGGGGGACCAGAGGGCCCATAGTGATAATAGTGGAAGCCATTTAATGTAAGGTGGAATAGGTCCACTATATTATTAAATAAGGCCCACTATGGTAGTTAGATATAATAAATGTAAGATGACTTCTTAGAAGGTTCTACTTCTAGAAGATTCCTCCTCTAGAATGTTCTTAGGTGATGGTAACACTATATAAAGGGGTTCAACCAATGTAATAGGACATGAAGAGAAGTATTGTATTTGGAGCGGTAGGTCATTAGGAGGTTTCCCCCTCGAAGAGGCAATTGAATAGGAGAGGAACTCTTCCATAATAAGATCCATTGTATGGTGTTTCTCTACCCTAAGGGTTTGATATTAATAAAAGAGATTTTGCATATTGGTCTTCTATATCTATTGTGGTGCTTTTGTATTCAGTCTTTGGTTTCTTAACAGTGTCAACAAACCTAACTCATTATAAATGCCTTCAATTTTAAGGAACATATTGTCAAACAATCACTAAAATGACATATCAACTGTCAATAAAAAAAATTCAAAAAATAATCAATAGAAAGATAAAAAATTCATAACAGGTTTTGTTTTTACTATAAATTCAAATTCTAAATAGGGACAAGCTCCCAATTTTACCCCTAATTGTATTTTTAGATGGTGTCTTTAGAGAAATAGGGAATCTTTCAGTTCTTTTTTATGATGTGGAAAATTATTACAAAAAATTAGGATATATGGGAATGGCCTACATCCTGGTCGGTATGGATCTGTCAAAAGGTTTGGCAGACTCCATCATTATTAGAAGGCGGTCAACCATCTATATTTAAGCTATAGATTACAAAGGAATCCATTTTAAATGTGGTTGTTTCAACTACTAATGGCACCTAGTGAAGGATTGTTTTCTTCCTCTAAAACGAAAAGTATGGGTTTGCAAGGATCATAAGGAATATGAGGTTCTACCCCATTCAACCTTGAGGCAAGTGCATAATGAGTAAGTCCCATCAAATCATATAAATTTGGTTTCAACCCCAACAATAGAACAATATGGATAACTCAAAGGTCTTCAAAAACCACCTAACTGTGGTTTGGATTGCTTGAGTATGATAACTTCTACTTCTTCCCCTATCCCTTTAAATATTTTGAGGATGTTTGTTTTAGTTCACGTGAGGTGGAAATCACTCCATAAGTGTATGTCCCTTGGAGGGACTTTCTATATATCCTCTCGAGAATAAATTCTACCTAGCTCCCTTCCCTTATCCATATTAAATGACTAGACACTATGTAGTGTATTTAACCCCAGAACTTTAGAGTAATCACATAAAATATGGGGAAAAACTCAATAACACAAGAGAAAAGAGAGAAAAACCCTGAGAAAGATCTCTTTGATAATAAAAAATAGAGAGTTATGTTCACTTTCCTCTTCAAGGGGGAAACCTTCAAGAGCAATGCTACAAATACAATAAAAATTCTTGACAAAGCATTACATAAAATTATACTCAATAGATAGCTATCCATAGATAATATTAACTACCTATGGGCTCCTTATAATCAGGTTTGACCAACTAATTTGGGCCTTATTAATAAAAATGACCCTTTTTTAATAACTGATAATTACCTAACTATTTAATTATACTTATTCAAAGGGGATAGGGTAGGACCCTAGTATGCCCTCATCCTTCAAAAGAAGCATTGTCCTTTAGGATGAAGGTGGGGAAATTGTTGGAGAATCATTGCCAATTTTGATGTCGCATTTTCTGGTTAGATATATTTCCACTAGACCAATATGTCCTTGATTGCACGTTTGTACGACTAGCGCTCTTTGGTATCCAATACTTATTTTGGCTAGAGACAAATGGAACCTTCTTCATCAAGTTCTGTTAGGCTAGTATTCACTTTGCAATTTTATCCCACAACCTTCTTCAAATAGGACACATGAAATACTAGTTGAATCTTAGAGTGGGATGGGAGAGCCAGCTTGTACGTGACCTGGCCAATGCATTGTATGATATTATAGGAACCATAGAACTTGGGTGTTAGGTTCTAGGGAACTTTATATTTCAATGATGTCTATTTATAAGGATGTAGAAAAATAAACAGTTGACCCCTTTAATTAAAAGAACGTTCATATCTATGATGACCAATTTGTTATTTCATTCTATTTTGTGTCGTAACCAAGTTTTCCTTAATGATATGGATAGTGATTTCTTTGGTGTGAAGCATTATATCTACTACATGAAACACGGAGGTTCTTAGAACAATGGATTCCATTGACATGGGGTTTTGGTCATAMACAACCTCATATGTTGTGTTTTTTGTAGCTCCACTATAAGAGGTGTTATGCCACCATTTGGCAAGATGAAGCCATTGTGCCCATTTATGCCACTTTTTGGAAGCATAGAATCTCAAATAGGTTTTTGATCAATTATTGACCACTTGTATTTGACCATTAGTTTTAGGATGATATGCAATGCTCATATTCAATTGTGTACCTAGAATTTTAAATAGCTTTTGCCAAAATTTACTAGTGAATGTGGGGTATTGATTTGAGATGATGGAAGTGGGCATACTATGTAGCTTAAATATATTATCCATGAAGGCATGTTCCATTGAGGTAATTAAAGGATTAGTTAGGGAAAATAAATGGACAACTATTGAAAAATTGTCATCAACCACCATGACGATTGATTTATTGTTTCTTTTGGGAGTCCCACAATAAAATCCATTGAAATGACTTCCCAATTTTTTTTGGGATTGGTAATGGTTGCAATTCCCCTAGTATCTTCACTATCTCTCCTTATTTTAGTTGGAAAGAATCAAAGGATTCTACAAAGTCTTGGATATATAATTTGATGTCATCCTAGAAGAACGAATGCTTAGTTCTTTCATAGGTTTTATGAAATCCAGGGTGACCTTCTATCGGTGATTAATGTATCTCCTCTAAGACTCATTGATTTAGGGTTGAATCTTTTTCCAATATAATGCACCATTTATATTGCAATGTATCTCATTTCCATGTATAAATTTTAGGTTGGTTGGGATCTACCTAAAGCCATTGGATGAATTGCCTTAAATTGTTGTTTGTGAGTCATTGTCTATGGAACTCCTCAAGCCATCCTGGACTTGGTAATGATAAGGAAGGGAATGACCCATCCTCCTTGAATTATCTGGATAAAGCATTATACAAAACATTCTCTTTACCCTTCTTATATATGATCCCATGATCACACCCCAACATCTTTGTGACCCATTTATGTTGCTCTATTGAGGAAAATTGTTGTTCAAGGAAGTACTTTAGAATATGATGGTTACCCTTGATGTGAAAATGCCTTCCTATGAGATATGGGTGTCAAGTCTCCATTGCATGAAGGATATCCATCATTTCCTTCTCATGTGTGGATTTTTCCAAATTGCAGTCACACAATCAATTACTGGTGAATTCCAAAGGGTATCTTTCTTGAATCAATATTGCTTTGATAACTCTACCTAAAGCATCCCACTCCAAGAGAAAAGTCGAATTTTAGTCAGACACTACTAATACTGGATTAATGCACAAGGAATCCTTTAAATCAACAAAGGCATGTGCTACTACTTGACTCCTTATTTTTAAGGAGTGAATTTAGGGGAGCTATGATTTTGCCATAATTTTTTAGAAATTTCTTCTAGTAGCCTGTAAGTCATAAGAATACCCTCAATCTCTTCAATGTTTTGGGATGGGTTCAATGTTGCATAGCCCCCACTTTTTTGGGATCAACTATGTACTCTCCCTACTTCAAAGTGACACAAATATTTAACCTTAGGAGCCCCAAACACACATTTTGAATTCTTCACAAATAATTGGTTATCTCTCAACAATTTAAAGAATTTATTATCATATTCTATGTGTGATACCATGCTTTAATTAAATTTTACAAGTTAAATAAATTTTATTCGTTTTTAATAAAATATTATTTGAATCTTATAAATCAAAATAAGTACAAAATTAAATGATTAAATAAAATCACTAATTAAAAAAAAAATACTATGGTGATATATATAAAACTTTATAGTTTATATATAATTAAATAAAAATCTAAAAAATAAGATATAAATTTAAAAATAAACCCATAGTATTAAAAATTAATTTATAATTTAAAAAAATATTTTCCTTTATCATATGTATTATCAAAAATATCCCCTTAATAAGAACTAGTTTTAATCAAAATTGTCACCTTAATAATAAAAAATGCCCCCTTAATAAGAACTAGTTTTAATCAAAATTGTCACCTTAATAAGGATTATTTTTTTATTTTTTTTTATCAAAATTGTCACTTAATAATAAATATTTAATTAATTGGTTATTCATAGTTAATTATGAAAACATTGTTACTAAATTATTAAAAACATTTTTATTACTATTTATAAAATAATTGTAAAATATTTTAAAATTTTGATTAATATATTTTTATAACTTTTCTCTATTATTTTACCCAGCCCCACTTTCATATATATAGGTGAGGGTGAGGGGGAGTGGAAGGAATATTAGATAAAAATTAATAAATAAATGGGGTGAAGGTGAGGGAATATTAGAGAAAAATTAATAAATAAACCTTTTAGTTTATATATAATTAAATAATAATTTAAAAAATAAGATATAAATTTAAATATGAACCCATGGGATTAAAAATTAATTTATAATTCTAAAAAATATTTTCCTTTATCATATGTATTATCAAAATTGTCCCCTTAACAAAAACTAATTTTAATCAAGAACTAATTTTAATAAAAATTGTCACCTTAATAAGGACTAAT
>SNQJ01S0012108.1:0-10548 GCA_010110895.2 Picea sitchensis | reverse complement strand
TGGATAAAGCATCATACACAACATTCTCTTTACCCTTCTTATATATGATCCCATGATCACACCCCAACATCTTTGTGACCCATTTATGTTTCTCTATTGAGGAAAATTGTTGTTCAAGGAAGTACTTCAGAATATGATGGTTACCCTTGATGTGAAAATGCCTTCCTATGAGATATGGGTGTCAAGTCTTCATTGCATGAAGGATATCCATCATTTCCTTCTCATGTGTGGATTTTCCCAAATTGCAGTCACACAATCAATTATTGGTGAATTCCAAAGGGCATCCTTCTTGAATCAATATTGCTTTGATAACTCTACCTAAAGCATCACACTCCAAGAGAAAAGTCGAATTTTAGTCAGACACTGCTAATACTGAATTAATGCACAAGGCATCCTTTAAATCAACAAAGGCATGTGCTACTACCTGACTCCTTATTTTTAAGGAGTGAATTTAGGGGAGCTATGATTTTGCCATAATTTTTCAGAAATTTCTTCTAGTAGCTTGTAAGTCGTAAGAATACCCTCAATCTCTTCAATGTTTTGGGATGGGTTCAATGTTGCATAGCCCCCACTCTTTTGGGATCAACTATGTACTCCCTCCCTACTTCAATGTGACACAAATATTTAACCTTAGGAGCCCCAAACACACATTTTGAATTCTTCACAAATAATTGGTTTATCTCTCAAGAGTTTCAAGAACTTATTATCATATTCTATGTGCGATTCCCATGTTTTAATTAAATTTTACAAGTTAAATAAATTTTATTTGTTTTTAATAAAATATTATTTGAGTCTTATAAATCAAAATCAAGTACAAAATTACATGATTAAAAAAAATCACAAATTAAAAAAAAAATACTATGGTGATATATATAAAACTTTATAGTTTATATATAATTAAATAAAAATCTAAAAAATAAGATATAAATTTAAAATTAAACCCATAGTATTAAAAATTAATTCATAATTTTAAAAAATATTTTCCTTTATCATATGTATTATCAAAAATATCCCCTTAATAAGAACTAGTTTTAATCAAAATTGTCACCTTAATAATAAAAAATGCCCCCTTAATAAGAACTAGTTTTAATCGAAATTGTTACCTTAATCCAGACTACTTTTTTTAATCAAAATTGTCACTTAATAATAAATATTTAATTAATTGGTTAGTCATAGTTAATTATGAAAACATTGTTACAAAATTATTCAAAACATTTTTATTACTATTTATAAAATAATTGTAAAATATTTTAAAATTTTGATAAATACATTTTTATAAGTTTTTTCTATTATTCTACTCAGCTCCACCCCTCATATATATGGGTGAGGGTGGGGGTGGGAATGGAGGGAATATTAGATAAAAATTAATAAATAAATGGAGTGAAGGTGGGGGAATATTAGAGAAAAATTAATAAATAAACTTTTTAGTTTATATATAATTAAATAATAATTTAAAAAATAAGATATAAATTTAAATATAAACCCATGGGATTAAAAATTAATTTATAATTCTAAAAAATATTTTCCTATCATATGTATTATCAAAATTGTCCCCTTAACAAAAACTAATTTTAATCAAGAACTAATTTTAATAAAAATTGTCACCTTAATAAGGACTAATTTATATCAAAATTGTTACTTAATAATAAGTACTTAATTGATTGGTTAGTCATAGTTAAATTATGAAAACGTTGTTACTAAAATTATTAAAAACATTTTTATTTCTATTTATAAAACAATTGTAAAATATTTTAAAATTTTGATAAATACATTTTTATAAGTTTTCTCTAATATCCCTTCCACCCAATCCTTATTAAGTTTTCTCTAATATTTCCCCCACCCTCACCCTCACCCTCATATGGGTGGGGGGAATTTTAGAGAAACTTATTAAGTTTTCTATAATATTCCCTCCACTTAAGAGGGTGGGGGAATATTAAAGAAAACTTATTAAGTTTTCTCTGTTAAGTTTTCTCTAATATTTGTTTTTGTTTGTTAATTTGTGCGGGACCTATTGGCTATGCGATTAACCTGTGGCTTGAGAAACCGCGACTCAGGGGCATCTAAGCCGTCAAAATCACCCAGGGATCGCACCCGGCCTGAGCCACACCAACCCTTAACATGGTTGGATTTTTTGTCCCCGCAGGTTTCGAACCGNGCGTCCACCAGCCGTGAGTTACCAGATGTGCTAGTTATTAGTGCTTTGTATCATTTCATTCAACGTCAAAAGAAAACTCCAAAGTGCACGTTATTGATTGAAGGCCCTTGAATTGACATGCACAACTTTTTTGTGCCTGAAAATCAAATGACTGCTTAGATTTCTCAAACTACATGATTGCAGGGGATATAGTGGTAAGAATTGAACGCAAAAATAAAGATACAATGTGCACGATTAGTGGAGTTCGAGTCGTAATAATTCAATGAAGAATATGTCGGGAACGAGAAAAAAAAACAAAAGTCTACAGTCAATCGACGTTCAGGGTTTGACGTGTACAAACGTTCGACGCCAAGAACAAAGCACGCCAAGAATTGCTGAATCGTTAAATTACAAATTGGTTGTGGGTCCCTTTGGGTTTCGACATTTGGGAATGCTTAATACATAAACACCACACAACGACAACGTTGAATTACAAAATCCGATCAGGTTGTGGGCCCACTTCATGTTTCGGCACTTGGAGACTGAGCGGGTCTATTTCATAAGCCATCAGATGTCTCGAAAGAAAAAATGGAATGGCTATGCTCCAAATCAATATGAGGCGAGGTTAAAACCTCAAAATGTGAGTTTACAAACTCAATGAAATACTAAGTAAAAACGGAGAGCAAACCTCCAAAAATTTGAATAACCAATTCGATTCAAGAAATGCTTTCAAGCTATATACGATTACAATTTCGACTCTTGTATTTTAAACACAGAAAATTGCCCCCTTCCATCTTCTAAAGGATTTTAATGAAGGTGGTGATGGTGTCTTATGGCCTGCAAAGGTTAAGGCGACCATGGTTTAAGTTATGTAAAACAAAATTGTAATCGGTGGTTTAATCCTTAAGTCTTGAAGGGTCAAGATGGCCATCGATGCACCGTTTACACAGGCGGTGAGAAATGATTACATCATGACATACTCCCTCTTAATCATTTCAGAACAAAAACAAACTAAAACTATGTAAAACAAAATTGTTGTAAACAATGCATTACAGCTTGCAAACCCCAATATTTCTTCTATGGATTTTAAACAATTCATTTCCTAAAGGCTTCATAAATATGTCTGCAAATTGTTCTTCAGATCTGCAGAAATGAACATAAATTTCTTTTCCATTTACCAGCTCTCAAATGAAATGATACATTGTATCAATGCGCTTACTCTGTTTGTGAAAGATGTGATTCTTTGACAGTGCAATGGCAGATTTATTATCACAGACAATCTGGGTTGCATCATTCTGGTTATGCAACAATTCATTCAAGACCCTTCTCATCCACACAGCTTGATATGCAGCTGCAACTGTTGCAACATACTCTGCCTCAGTAGAGATAAAGTCACAATGGGTTGTTTCTTTGATGCCCATGCCACCGCTCTAGATCCAAGACTGAACACATACCCAGATGTGCTTTTCCTGTCATCAATGGAACCTGCAAAATCACTATCAGTATATCCGATCAACTCAAAGTTTAAGATAGATGTGTATTGGATACCAAAATTAGTTGTTCCAACAACATATCTCAGGATCCTCTTTCCTTCTTGTGAATGAGTACTCTTCGGATTTTCCATGAATCTTGAAATCAAACTTACAACAAACATTATATCAGGACTGGTTGTTGTTAAGTACATGAGGCTTCCAACCATCCTCTTATACAAAGTTGGATCAACATATGATCCATCATCATACTTACTCAGTTTAATACCAATTTCCATTGGTGTTGCAACTGGCTTGCAATTCAACATTATAAACCTTTTCAACACTTCATTTGCATAGTTAGTTTGACAAATGAAAATGCCATCATCAGATTGATCCACTTCAATTCCAAGAAAATATTTCATCAATCCTAAATCAGTCATCTCAAACTCTGTTTTCATGGCATTTTTAAAATCATCTACAGATAGATCTCCAGTAAAAATAAGGTCATCAACATACAAACAGACAATCAAAATTTTACCTTTATGGTTTACCTTTGTATACATAGTTGGTGCACTTGGACTTTTGTTGAATCCAACACTAATCAGGTATTCATCAATCCTGCTATACCAAACTCTGGATGCCTGCTTCAATCCATATAAATCCTTCCTTAACTTGTAAACTGTATCTCTATGCTTATCAATCTCATAACCTGGAGGTTGTCTTACATAAACCTCTTCTTCCAAATATACATTCAAGAATAAAGACTTGACGTCCAACTGATGCATGATCCATCTAATCTGAGATGAAATAGTTAAGACCATCCTCACAGTGTCAGTTCTTGCTACAGGAGAAAATGTTTCATTGTAATCAATACCGGGTTGTTGACTAAACACCTGAACTACAAGTCTTGCCTTGTACTTTTCAACTTCACCATTTGCATTCAACTTAGTCTTATAAACCCACTTAACACCAATAATGTTCTTACCTTCAGGTAAATATACAAGATCCCAAGTCTTATTTCTTTCAATGGAATCAATATCCTCATCCATTTCTTTTATCCAGACATCCTCTTTAGCAGCTTCATCATAACTTACAGGATCATAAGCTATAAATGAAAAATTTGAAATTTGATCCACCTCTTCATTCTGATCATATAATTCTCTTAAACTTCTAGTTTTCTGTCCTTTAAATCTATTTTTCAATGAAGCTAAAGTGGGATCTGATTCACTGCTTACCTGTGAATCTGTTTGATGTCCACCATGTCCAAATGGCTCACCACGCTCATGAGTTCTGGGCATTCTAAATTGAGATGGAATGAAATCTGATGCTTTCCTTGTTGGACTTCTTGCTACAGGTATATGTGCATGAGGAACCATATGTCCATCTCCTTCAACTTGCTCAGATCCATCATCATCTTCACAGGGTAACACGGCTCCCTCTGAAATTGATTTGTCAATACTTCCATCCCAGGCTTCATCTTCTTTAAATTGAACATCTCTGCTAATTACATATTTCTGGGTGATGGGATTATAGAGTTTATATGCCCTAGACTCTTCACTCTATCCAACAAATATAGATCTCTCGCTTCTGTCATCCAACTTCCTCCTCATTTCTGTAGGTACATGTGCAAATGCAACACATCCAAAAATTATGAAATGAGAAACATTGCAAGACTTACCATCCCATGCTTCCTGAGGTACATGATCCCTCACGGTCTTGGTCAGACTTCTATTCAAGATAAAAACAGAGCATAGAACCGCATATCCCCAATATTCATTTGAAAGATTCTTCTCTTTCAACATACTTCGAGCCATATCCATGATGGTCCAATTCTTCCTTTCAGCCACTCCATTCTGCTGTGGAGTATATCGAGCAGTAAACTGCCTTTTAATTCCATAAAGATCAAAAAATTCAATGAATTCATTAAGTTTGTATTCACCTCCTTTGTCAGACCTTAAGATTTTAATGGTTTGACCACTCTCATTCTCAACCATAGACTTAAACTTCTTAAAAACATCAAAAGCTTCAGATTTCTGTATCAACAAATAAAACCAAGTCTTCCTACTGAAATCATCAATGAAAGTCATAAAATAAACACTTCCTTTTAAAGAAGGTGTTTTCATAGGTCCACATATATCTGTGTGGACGATTTCTAATGGAGCTTTTTCTCTGTAGGAAACACCTGAAACAAATTTTTCTCTATGATGTTTTCCAAGTATGCAACTCTCACAAGAGCTTCCAGGTTGTTGAATACAACGTAACCCCTTTACCATTTTTTTCTTTTGTAACAGATCTAAGCCACCAAAATGTAAATGACCATATCTCAAATGCCATAACCAAGATTCATCTAAACTTCCAGCCTTATAGGCATTCAAATAACTACTTAAATCATTTCACATAACAAGTGGAAACATTCCATTTTTGGTCATCTCTACTCTTGCAATCAACTGTTTGTTGGCTAGTTTATCATAGATAGTACATACCTTGTTGTTGAAGAACACTCTATACTTTTTCTCCAACAACTCTCCAACACTGATAAGATTTCATTTTTAACAAGGGACAAAGTAAACATCATCAATATTTCTTCTCTGATTGTTCTTAGTGTAAACTGGAACTATACCTTTACCATTGACTGTAACCTTACAGTCATTTCCCAGTTTGACTTCAGATTGAATACTAGTATCAATAGAAAAAAATAAGTCCTTATTATCAGTCATATGGTCACTGCAACCACTATCCAAAAACCAAATATCATTAGCAATTTCTTGAGTGACATTACAAGTCAAGAACATGGGATTTTGATAATCCTCAGACTTATTTTTGATATGTGCAGACTGCTTTCCAGCATCTGCCTGCTTCTTCCAACATTTGTTAGAAAAATGCCCAAACTTCTTACAATAATAAAATTGTACTTTTGTTTTGTCATACCTCTGATTTTCTTGCTGCCAAGGTTTGTTGTTGCTCCCTCTTAAATTAGGAGGATTCTGTTGGAACTTCTGCTCAGACTCGGATTCATCTCTGTTGTCCCTTCGACCAAAAGATCGACCTCCTCTTCCATGATTATAAAACTGTCCTCGGCCTCTGCCTCTGGTAACATGAAGTTGGGATTTGAAAGAATTCTCCATTGATCCTTCTTCATATCTAGATATCCTAGATTCATGAACAATAAGAGAACCAGTTAATTCATCAATTTGCATTTGACTTAAATCTTTAAATTCCTCTATGGGTATAACTACATGTTCAAACTTCTTGGGCAAACTTCTCATCACTTTCTCAATAACTCTCTTATTCTCAACATCATCTCCATACTGCCTGAGCTGGTTCACAACACTCATTACTTGAGTCATGAAAGTAGAAACACTTTCATTATCCTTCATTTTCATATTTTCGAAGTCCCTTCTTAAGTTCTGCAACTTGACTGTGTTCACCTTGGACACACCTTGATAACAGGTTTCAAGAATGTCCCAAGCCATCTTTGAATATGTAGCGCTAACAATCTTCATAAAAATGGATTCATTTAACCCTTGCTGGATTAATCCAAGAGCTTTGTTATCCTTCTTCCTGTTTTCCTTCAACAAAACACGGTCAGCATTAGACAAAGCCAATTATGCTGCAACATCAGTTGGCTTAGCATAACCATCAATGACATAAGTCCATAAATCCTGAGAATGCAAAATCATCCTCATTCGAGTATACCAAGTATCATATGACTTCTCGCTCAGTATAGGAACATGCACCTGAGAAAAGCTACTACCAGACACAACCATTTATAAAAAAATTGAAAGGAATCAAATAAACCTTCACGGAGAAAAATAAGAAAATAAAGTTTGGCACCAATAGGAATAAACTGCAATGAACTAAGCAATAGTAGAATAGACTGCTAGCTCTGATACAAAATGAGAAAAAAAACGAAAGTCGGTGATCAATCCGCGTTCGGGGTTTGGCGTTTACAAACGCTTGACGCCAAGAACAAAGCACGCCAAGAATTGTCGAATCGCGAAATCGTGAATTGGCTGTGGACCCCTTCAGGTTTCGGCGTTTGGGAATGCTACATACATAAACACCACAAAATGACTATCGTCGAATCACAAAATCCGATCAGGCTATGGGTCCACTTCAGGTTTCGGCACTTGGAGAGTGAGTGGGTCCATTTCATAAGCCAACAAATGTCCCGAAAGCAAAAATGTAATCGCTATGCCCCAAATCAATATGAGACGAGGTTAAAACTTCAAAATGTGAGTTTACAAACTCAATGAAATACTAAGTAAAAATGGAGAGCAGACCTCCAAAAAATTGAATAACCAATTCGATTCAAGAAATGTTTTCAAGCTATATACGATTACAATTTTGACTCTAGTATTTTAAACACAGAAAATTGGCCCTTCCATCTTCTAAAGGATTTTAATCAAGGCGGTGATGGTGTCTTGTGGCCTCCAAAGGTTAAGGCGGCCACGGTTTAAGTTATGTAAAACAAAATTGTAATTGGTGGTTTAATCCTCGAGTCTTGAAGGGTCAAGACGGCCACCGATGCATCGTTTACACAGGCGGTGAGAAATGATTACATCTTGAAAAGGAACCGATTTCATGTTCTTGTCGTTAGTATCATATAATTTCATTCCAACCTGAAAAGAAAACTTGAAAGTTTACAATTATTTGTTAAAGGCCATTGAATCGATGATCTGAATTTTTTTCGGCACGAAATGAGAGTAGAGATATAACAAATAAATGCAAAAACATATCACAGATATTCAATAATATAACAGAAATGTATCAGAGATGCAACCATAAACACAGATATACAGTTAAACACGATTTCTATTAATGAAAGAAATGTACAGAGACTGTAAAAATCCAGAGTGAAAGACTCGCTCGAATGGTGGTAGCTTATCTCTGAGAATAGATGTGACGGTTACTCGCATTCGCAAGAGGATGGTTACAATGAGGCTCTGAAGGCCTTTTTACAATAAATAAGAATGTCAAAAATGCTATACATCCAAAAACCTAACCCTAGGAGATGAAGCGCCAAAAGTCATGTGGGCCCTGTTTGGGTAAGTGAGTACATCAACTTCCCGGGGTCATAACTTGTGCATATGATCTTCGTTTTAGGCGTGTGATAGCTCGTTGAAAAGGTATTGTCGAGGAGATTCATTTTGGGGGCTCAATAATGCCTTCCGACATCACTAAAATCCTCTATCTTTAAAAACCTTCATTTGGGCCCTCAAAATGGCCTCGGAAGTTAAAAACTGCTAAAAATAGTAAATTGCCAGAAAACTTTTTTGAGCCAGTCGGAAAAGGTGGGTGGCCACCAATATACACCTAGATAAATGATACCTCCTTAGGAAGCAATGGTATCCATTTTTTTGAGTTCCAGGGGGAGAGGGAAAAGAGTTTGTTGAATCTGCATCTTGGTGAGTTGCTTGTCTTGCTGGAGACGTCGCGATGCTCAGTTTGTGGAAGTTTGTCATGAACCTGTTGAGGCTAAGGCTGTTCAACAAGTTGGGATACATGAGAGGATGATGTGCAGAAGGAATCTTTGCACTTTGCTGCAACCTTGTCGACTTTCTACTGTTTGATAGAAGGTGCTTGGGGCAAGGCTGTAGTGGTTGCAGTGTCCTTATGTTCTCCTTTTGAATAGATTGTGAAGAAGATAAATTTTGCAGTATGAGATACTAACTTGTGGCACTTTTTAGGTGGAATAGTAGTTGGAACTACCTCTGGTATTCTGTAGAGATGACCCCCCATAGAAACAATGACACTACGGGGTCGAGACTCATAAAAAACATGGAGCTTCCACATATATGGTTGGCCCAAGAGAACATCACAAACATCCAGTGGGGAAACATCACATAATACCTCATCCTTGAAGGGTTGGATGTCGTATGACAATCGACATTGTTGGATGACACAAATATCTCGTCCTTGGCGAAGCCACCCGATGTTGTATGGCTGCAGGTGTGGTGTTGTCGACAATCCCAACTATTTCATGACCTCTGCTGAGATTAGGTTCTTCTGGATTCCGCTATCAATAATAAAATGCAGCGGGGTCCCCTTCACCCACATCTGTGAATGAAAAAGGCACTCCCCCTCTTCAGGATCTGTTGGGTCTTCTGGTTGAATTGTTGTGGTTGCTACAATAGCAGTGGGGTCTGCGTCAATGATATGTCCTTTACTAGTATTTTCAAAATCAGATTCTGAATCAGGGTTCGGCTCCTTGTCTTTGATCTCGACCACCAATGACTATTTTGAGCGACATTCATCACTGTTGTGCCAGGGGATTTTGTGGAAACCGCACCATTTTCTGGTGTCCTTCTTTGTCTTCCCGTGACCCTTCTTTTCCTGTGTCTTGGACTGGTTTTCGGGAGACTATTTGTTAGGGCTGTCTTTGTCATACTTTGGTTGTTGCGGATTTACAGATCTAAAATCCCATTTATTCTGGTTCTTAAATTTCTACTCAATTATAACAACATATTGATAAGCAGCACCAAGTGATGAGATGTCCAAAAAATCTATTTCAGTCTGGATGTATCTGTGTATAGCCCCACGGTATTTCAGAACCAAATTTCGCTCGGAGTATTTGATACCCAGCTTGGTTCATAAGGTATGGAAGGTATTGGTGAACTCTGGAACTTCTTGGCCCCTCTCTTTCCGTAGTGTGGTCCATCTCATGTACCGGTCCTCATAGTTTCCAATAGGGTAATACTGTTCCTTTACCACATCCACAAAAAAATCCCAAGTGGGATCGGTCCCGTATATTCCAGAATCCTCTGTGGAACTTTTCTCCCAGTAAGTTTCCCACCAATTTTTGACATGAGGGAGAGCTTTAAGGAGTGCGAAGGTGATCTTTTCTTTGTTGGAAAAATTGTGAACAGAGAAATAATATTCTAGCAGAATTAACCATTTTTCTAGGGCTTCTGCATCTATCTGTCCTTCAAATACAGGAAT